>JASDQU010205581.1:19357-45825 GCA_032191745.1 Picea mariana
CCAAGATCCCGATAACCATCGATCTGCTTCGTGGATGGATATCGACTGCCGATGGCAAAACTTCGCCCGTTCACTTGACTTGCTACTTGGAAAAACAAGGATTCCCTCGTGCTGCGCTTGATCACTTTGTGCAACTTGCAGACCCGAATGATCTCAAGCCCATGGCAAGAAATATTGCTAACAGAATCGATACCCAATTCCCAGGATTGATGACCTTCTTGAACAAATCAAGGGGGAAAAGTTCTTCAACAAGATTGACCTAAAGTCTATCTACCACCAGGTTCCCATCGAACCAACTGATGTATGGAAGACAACCTTCAAATCTAAAGAAGGTCTCTTCGAATGGCTAGTGATTCCCTTTGGCTTAACAAATGCACCAACCACTTTCATGAGGTTGATGGATGATGTATTGAGACCCTTCACCAACTCCTTTGTGGTGGTATATTTGGATGACATCCTCATCTTCAACAGAATGTGGAAGAAGCACATGCGGAATATTCAACAGGTTTTGAGCACTCTGCAGCAACACAAACTATATGCCAACTTGAAAAAATGCTCTTTTGGCATGAACAAGGTCCAATACTTGGGCTACATTATTGATGAGAATGGGGTACATGTTGATCCAACTAAGATCCAAGTCATCCATGACTGGCCAACCCTGACCAAATTGACCAGCTTTGGAGCTTCTTAGGACTAGACAACTTCTATCGACAATTTGTGTTGAAAGTCTCCCACATTGCATGGGCTCTCAGCTAGATGACCAAGGGCGGTGGTAGGGCCAAGTTCATGTGAGGGAAGGAACAACAACAAGCATTCGATGATCTAATGCATCGCTTGTGCTCAGTTCCAGTACTCTCCTTGCCCAATCTGGAACAACCATTCAAGATTGAGACTGATGCATCTAAATATGTTGTGGATGCAGATCTCACTCAACACGATCATCTAGTGGCATACCATAGTGAGACACTCTCAGATATTGTTTGTAAATACCCCACCTAGGACAAGGATTTGTATTCCATTGTACAAGCCTATCGCCAATGGAAACATTACATTTTCGGAAAGGAGACAATCATACACACTAGTCAAAAGCCTCTGGAGTTCATACAGACACAGGGGAAATTGTAGAACGACTGCCATTAGAAGTGGTTGATCCGAAAAGACATTTTAAAGACCATGGTTAAGTTTTTAAAGCATGAGTTCATTAACCATTTAGGAATTGAAGAAAGAGGAAGAATTAATGAAGTAACATGGTAGCCATAATAAGATATACAGATCTGGAAATAAGCACAAATAATCAACAAACCATACTAGTAAATTTGTTACAGAGTTTGGAAATATCGCCTATGTCTCTAGGCCTTTGTCTCAGTGGGTGAGGCTTTCTTATTTCTCTTCAAAGCTTCAAAAGTACATCAAAAAAATGTCAAATGGATTACAAAATAGTCTATATGTGTTTCGATAGACCTCAAGAACCCAACACAATTGACGGCAATGAAAATGGATGAACGAAGTTCCCGAAAATGGCCCACAAAGTTGCTCTCCTCAATGACTTCCATGCATAAAAATGGATTTGACTGTCAATTTCCTCAACATTTTGTCTTCTCTTAACCTATCTAAGGTTGCCAAGAACCTCTGGTTTATATAGGTTTCAAGTTGGCAACAACCTCCTGACTTCCTCCCAAGATCTGGCCTCAAAAAAGGCTCCAAATCCTCCAATAATGGCCGAAATCTCCCAAAATAGACTGAAAATCCACTAAAAATCATAACCTATGGTTGAAAAACCCAAAAAATGTGCATAACAAGGCGCAGCCCCCGAATTTCGGGACCCTGGTCATATGTACCCAGTCATGTGGCCAAGAGTTGGTGCTGGCGCGCTGGGTTCTTCCGACATAAGCTCCTGGTTATATGGTTAGGGCCATAAGGCCAACCCCTAAACCCTCCATGCACTCTGAAATGGTTTAGACCCCTGGTCTTCAGCCCCTGGTCGGACAGGGTTGGCCCCTACTAACCGGGGCGTATCTCGAACCCCACGCCAACACAAATTCAAATCAAATTCATGTTGTTTCTATAACAAGAAACAAACGTAGCCCATTAGTTCAGTCCGTTGGTGCTCGGGGAGGTCAGGGGTTTGAATCCTTGTAATAACAAATTTTTTTACCAAGACAACCTTGGCTAAAATTGGTTTTCCATGTGGCACCCTGTGATTGGGCCACGTGTCACCATAGGAGTGGTCCGTACTACTAACGCAACGACCCAGACAGCTTCCCAGTCACCTGCCATGTCATTCGCTGTACAGCCTAGTCCTCTGCCACGTCAACCGACTGTATTGCCATGTCATCCATTGTACAGTCTAGTCACCCACCACATGTCACTGCCACGTCAACTTGTCGTATGCCTAGCTATCATCTGTACATCCACGTGTCATCCTGTCATTGGGCCACGTCACTGTACGGACTGCCACGTGTCATCCGTACGGTGACACGTGTCAAATCTGTACAGTGCTAACTCAGCCCGAAAGTATCGAAATTGAGTGACACGTGTCACCTCCTGGCAATGCCATGTCAACATGATGACATCATCCTGTCATCATGTTGACGTCACCTATCGTATATGTTGACGTTAGCATTGACTTTGACCTAGTTGACTTTTTTCCTGTTTGGGAATTTGATCAGAACGCGATAACTTTCACATATGGTGTCTGTTTGAGGAAACAATTATATGGCCAAAATCAACACGACGAGACAGACACAATGACGTTGGTTTCGTCTGATTCCAACAACTTTTATTTTTAGGCCTTTCTGGACCCATTTTGGTTCCTGGATCCATTTTGGATCACGCCTCCCCACTAAGACCTTTTGGTCCTCCAAAAGGATACTAACCAGTCATCAAGTGCGGGATAGGCCACCCCACTTATTTTCTATCTTTAAACTTTGTCCTATGCACCTATCTCATCAAGATTAATTGTAAAACAACCATGCCAACTGACAGCATATTGTTAGCCACTTGTACTCTGTCACATGTTACTGAGGCCACTACCATCCATGTTGACAACATTAGCAATGATAACATCAGAAATATGACTTCTAATGAGCTAATATGTTTGTAATATTTGCACAACATTATCTTATCTTGAAGCAAAGTATGATTGAACTTCCAATCTACAATCATCTCATGTTCATGCTTAAGATCAATTGCTTGATTTGGCACAATTACAGGTGTGTTTCTTGCATGAGTTGCCTTCCTTAATTGTTCCATTGTTTGAGGAGATTGATTTGCTTTTAAATGATGAGCATGTACAACATATTCATTGCCTTCTATGGTTAAACGATATTGATTATGTTCCCTGTGGAAGATTGCTTTGCGATCATACAAATAAGGACTGCCTAAGACCATTCCACATTCATTGAGTGGCACCACATCACATGTTACCTCATCCACAAACTTTGATGAAATTGCAAACTTTAAAGTGCATTGATTTTTTATGTGCAATTTGGGATTGTTGCTTATCCATTTAAGTGAGTAAGGTTTATGATGCATTTGAGTGTTTAATACCAATTGTTTAACCACTTCCTCTGAAATCAAGTTAGATTGAGATCCACTATCTATCAATGTGTTGATCTTAGTATTCTTCATTATGACCCTTATGTGAAACAATTTACTTCTAGAATCATATCCATCACCAATTTTACCTGTCAAACCAACTGTTGTGATTTTAGACTCATCACCTGAATCTGATCCCAAGTCTGTTGGTTGTGTTGATGCTACAACTGTTTTCCTCCCTTTCCTTTCTTTGAACCACTTCAGTCTCTTCTCGGGATGCAATTGTCAACAATGGTCATCATCATGCCCTTCTTTCTTGCAATGCTTGCAAGAGAGCTTCTCTTCCTTTCTTGTCACTGAGTTTGCTTTCTTTCCATTCCCCTTCCGTTTGTCCTCTTTTCTTGAAGACGATTCCCCTGATACACCAAATTTTGTTTTCCCTGCCTCAATGTATGTTGCTTGAACATAAACCTCATCAAGATTAGTAGGTCCAAACATAAATACAGTGTTACGAATGTGTGCAGGTAAACCTCCTATATACTTCATAAGAGTTTATTGGGTATGTAATGGAATGAATAACATTAATGTCATCTTACAAAATTCATCTATGTATTCTTGCATTGTTTGTCCCTTTCTTAGTTTAATACCTTGCCATTCAATTAAAGCCTTCTCTTTATAACCCAAAGGATAAAATTTCTTCCTAAGTGCAGAAAAAAAAACTTGCCATGATGGAAATACATTACCCATTTGTTGCGTGCCATTTTACAACTTGCTTTTCCACCAAATGAGTGTTGTGTCTGCAAGTCGAAGCAATGCCAATTTGATTTGAGTCGCCTCATCCTTGATTTGTTGCACACTACAATAAACTTCCATCTATCTGACCTAGTTATCAAGCCTCGTTGCATTGACTTCACCATCGTACATGGGTAATTCAAACTTCACATCAAGCTTAAGTAAAGGCATATCATGTTTATGTTTATGGGAATCTTTTCTTGAGGTGGATTTGGAACTTGTACTTGAAGAAGAAGAAGTTGATGGAGAAGAAAGAGGTGAAGGAGGAGTTTTAGAAGGATCCTCTACTTATTCAATTTTTGCCTTTGAAGATTCACCTAGAATCCGTCTCTTCCAATCCAAGTAATCATCATATAATACCTTCATCATCTCCGACATGGCGAAGAAAGTCTTTCGAAACTCTATCTCATCATGAGAAAGTCCCTCTTCTGATGCCATCTTATCAATTTGAGAAGTTCTCTTTCTCGATCCAATCTCAAGATTATCTTCAACAATCTCTCCTTCACCACGATTCATCCTTTCCCTGGTAATCATGCAAACTTAAAAACTAACCGTCAACCTGCTCTGATACCACTTGATTCGAAAAGATATTTTAAAGACTACGGTTAAGTTTTTAAAGCATGAGTTCAATAACCATTTAGGAATTGAAGAAAGAGGAATAATTAATGAAGTAACATGGCAGCCATAATAATATATACAGATATGGAAATAAGCACAAAGAATCAGCAAACCATAACAACAAAGTTGTTAACGAAGTTCGACAATATCGCCTACATCTTTGGGCCTTTGTCTTAGTGGGTCAGGATTTCTTATTTCTCTTCAAAGATTTAAAAGTACATCAGAAAAATGTCAAATGGATTACAAACTAGTCTAGTTGTGTTCTGCTAGACCTCAAGAACCCAACACAACTGACGACACTAAAAACGTATGAATGATGCTCCTGGAAATGGCATGTAAAGTTTCTCTCCTCAATGACTTCCCTGCATAAAAAAGGCTTTGACTGCCAATTTCCTCAGCATTTATCCTTCTCTGAACCTATCTAAGGCTACCAAAAACCTCTAGTTTATATAGGTTTCAAGTTGGCAACAACCTCCCAACTTCCTCCCAATATTTGGCCTCAAAAAGGGCTCCAGATCCTCCAATAATGGCCAAAATCTCCCAAAATAGGCTGAAAATCCACTAAAAATCATAAMCTATGGTTGAAAAACCCAAAAAATGTGCATAACAGGGTGCAGCCCCCGAATTCTGGGACCCTGGTCATATGTACCYTTTCATGTGGCCAAGGGTTGGTGTTGGCGCGTTGGGTTCTTCCGACATAAGCTCCTAGTTATATGGTTAGGGCCATATGGCCAAACCCTAAACCCTCCACATGCTCCGAAATGGTTTAGACCCTTGGTCTTTAGCCCCTGGTTGGATAGGGYTGGTCCCCGCCAACCGGGGCTTATCCCGAACCCCATGCCAACACAAATTCAAATCAAATTCGTGTTGTTTCTATAACAATAAACAAACGTAGCCCATCCGGTTAGCCCGTCAGTTCAGTCCGTTGGCACCTAGGGAGATTGGGGGTTCGAATCCCTGGAATAAAAAATTCTTTTACCCAGCCAACCTTGCATAAATCCGGGGTGCCACATGGAACCCTATGATTGGTCCATGTGTCACCATGGGATTGATCTATATTGTTGATGCAACGGCCCAGTCAGTTGCCACATTATCCACTGTACAGCCTAGTCATCTTCCACGTGTCAGTCTGTACTGCCACATCATCCATCATACAATCCAGTCATCCACCACGTGTCACTTCCACATCATCCTATCATATGCCCAACTATCATCCGTACATCCACGTGTCATCCTGTCATTGGGCCACATCACTGTACAGATTGCCACGTATCATCTGTATGGTAACACGTGTCAAATCCATACAGTGCCAACTCAGCCCAAAAGTGTCAAAACCAAGTGACACGTGTCACCTCCTGGTGATTCCACATCAGCATAATGATGTCATCATGTCATCATGCTGACATCACCTATTGTACCTACCGATGTCAGCATTGACTTTGACCTAGTTGACTTTTTGCTTATTTGGGAATTTGATCAGAACGCGATAAATTTCACATGCGGTGTCCATTTGAGGAAAAATTTATATGGATGGAATCAGCGCGACGAGACGGAGAAAATGACATTGGTTTCATACAATTCTGAGAACTTGTATTTTTAGGCCTTCCTGGATCCATTTTGGATCAGGGATCCACCTACCTGCAGTAGTTCCATATCAACATCAAGTATAAGACAAGTATCACAAATCATGTCGCTAACTGCCTCAGTCAACCTCCTGTGGTTGCACTCACCACTGTGCTCCATTCCTATCGACATGAAGCATTTTAATGGCCCCAACTTTATCAACAAGATCCGGACTTCACCACCACCTATCAGCTCTTGGGTACAGGCGTGACCGTCACCAATTTTCACATTCTAGAAGGATTATTATGCCATCTGGTCCATCTATGTGTTCCTACAAGAAAGCGTGCAAAGATGATTTGGGAAGTCCACTATAGTTGGATTGCAGGACATTTTAGTGTGGAGAAAACTGTGGCCATTCTTTAGAAACATTTTTTATTGTCCAAAATTTYGACATGATGTCAGCAAGTATATCAGATCTTGCACTGCCTGTGCCATTGCCAAGCCAACCATCAAGAAGAAAGTCTTACACACCCCTCTTCCTACTCTAGAGAAGCCTTGGTAATCCATTTCAATGGATTACATGTCTGGCCTTYCGTCCACCAAGTAAGGAAATGACTGYGTATTTGTGGTTGTTGATCAGTTTTCGAAGATGGCCATCCTCACATCCTGCAAGAAGAATATCATAGTGGCAGATACTGCCAAGCTCTTCTTCGAACAAGTGTAGGTCCATTTTTGGATACCACAAACTATCATTTTCGACCGGGATAACAGGTTCCTCGGCACATTTTGGTCGAGTCTCTGATCATTGTTGGACACCAAGCTCACAAAATCCACTGCTTTCCACCCCCAAACAGACAACCAAACATAGGTCCTCAATCGGATGATTGTGCACATTCTGCGCATGTACAACTCTAAGCATCCACATACATGGGACGAGACTCTCCCCTATGTTCATCACAGTTACAACAAGGCTCTCCATAGCTCCACCGGCCATATCCCATTTCAAATTGGGCTGGGATTCCAACCCTTGGGACCCATTGATGTCGCACTTCCTCTTGCCATCACATAGACAGACTCTTCCCATGATTGGTTTGCGATCGACAAAGCCACCAAATTCATTGAGAGGATTCAGCACATCTGCCAATAGGTCAAGAAGATTTTGCAGAAATCCAATGCTAAGTACAAGCAGTGCCATGATCAACACAGGGTACCACACCAGTTTCACCTTGGCAAAAAAGTCTAGTTGCATTTGTAGAAGGAGCGTCTCACAGGGCCCCATCGGAAGCTCCGTCCACTTTGCTATGGGCCTTACACTATCACCAAGGTCGTGGGTAGCAATTCTTTTGAGCTCCTCACTCCACCCTTCCTTGGCCTACACCCAGTGTTCAATGTGGACCTCCTTCGACCATATTTTCCACCATTATTGGACACCTTAGAGATCGCAGAACAACTGACATCCACATAGATCAACTCTGACTGCATGGAACAAGCATCCATTGATCAGATAATGGACACACAGGTCAAGGGCACTCGCTAGCAGAGGATCCAACTTTATCAAGTTGTCAAGGCAAGGCAACTCCTACACCAAGGCAAGTGGCTCACCCAGGGCCAAATCCAACAGAAGTTTCCTCACCTGATGGGGGAACTCAATGCAATGGAGACCATTTCTTCCTAAGGGGGGAGGATTGATCCAGTTGGCTATTGGTGGCCACCCACCTATTCCAACTGGCTCCTCTTGTCCATTTTTAGTTCAGCACATTCTTTTGTACTTCTTTGTAATTGTGGGTTCTATACTTCTGGGGTTGTTTGAAGCCCTACACATCTTCCAGGTGGATATTGGTGGCATCTCACATAATCCAACTGGCTTATTTTGTATGTTTTCATGTCAGCACATCCTGTTATACTTCTAGGGCAGTTTTTGGAGGCCTAAACAATGTTTTTCGGCTCGCCATATTCAAATAGTAGATGGAGTCAAAGTTTGATGACGAAATGTGTAGTTCTCTGAAAGATATTTCCAACAGGCAATCACACACCTAAAACGGAGGTTGTATGGAAAAGTTACTACCCCAAGAAGTTGATGTACCAACTTACCCATAGGGGCCCACATGAATTTTAACGTTTCACCTCCTAGGGTTAGGTTTTTGGATGTCTTCAATTTTGTAATTCATGAGTAATATCAAAAAGGGCTCTAGAGCCTCATTGTAATTCATTCTTCTCAGGTGGATGTGCATAGCAGCCACATGTCTTCTCAGAGATAGCTACGACCATTTGAGCAAGTGTTTTAGTTCTGCAGTTTTATAGTTTCAGCCTATTTCGTTATTCAATAGAAGATATTGTTCACGGAATATATGTGTTATTCTTCATATCTCTGTGTTTATTGTATTTATCCTTTTAATCAGTTCGTTCCGCTCCTAAATCCGTATCAGTGTGATTGTATTTATTATTCTCTATTTTCCACATTTTATCTATTTCATGCATAAGAAGAAAATCAATAACTAAATATTATGGGAATCTAAAGGAATTTAACCTTCATAGGTAGATTTCAATTTTATTTATTAGAACTGTTGTGACAAACCGTTCCAGTGGAATATCCACGACAGTTTACACATCATATTGGTATTAGTTGCAGGATCCATGAATTTTCTTAAAGGGAAGTCACAAAAACCCTAGCCATGGAGGAACAATTATGTTCATAACAATCCTCCAGATCCAAAAAAAGAAAGATTTGAGGGTTGTTGGAGTAGTTGCAACAGTTGCAATAGTTGTTGGAGAAGAGTGTTATTCGACCAAGTACCTCACCTTGTGGGTCACCCATCATAATTTTTACCAACAAGGATGGGACTGGGATAATGTGTATCGATTATAAGACATTGTACAAGATTACAATGAAGAATCAACACCCTCTGCCAAGGATCGATGATCTGTTGGATCAACTACAACATGCCAAGTACTTCACTAATCTCGATTTGAAATCATATATCACCAGGTACGAGTCAAAGCAAAAGATACTTGAAAGATGGCCTTCAATACAAGGCAAGGTTTGTATGAGTGGTTAGTTATGCCATTCAGTTTATGCAACGCACCGACTATATTTATGAGACTAATGAATGACGTTTTACGCCCTTATCTAGATTGATTTGTTATTGTTTGTTTGGATGATATATTGGTTTATAGTTCTACCTAGGAGGAGCACATCTCACATCTCATGCAGGTCTTAGAGACTCCGAAGAAGCACCAAGTGTTGGATAATGTCAAGAAATGTTAGTTTTCTCAGCAGTATTTGGTGTATTTGGGGCATGTGATCGGTGGAGGGGAGCTCAATATAGATCCCACAAAGATGGATACCATCTTGAAATGGCCAATTCCTACAAATTGCATAGAAGTTAGGAGCTATGTTGGGGAAACACAATACTTTTGGAAGTTCATATCTTCATTTTTAGCAGCAGTTTCACCACTCCACGCCATAACAATGAGTGGTAAGAGTTTCCAGTGGAGGAAGAATTGTCAGAAGGATTTTGATGAGATGAAAAGGAAAATTAGTCAAGCACCATTGCTTGTGCTACCAAACTTGCATAATCACCTTGAAGTGGAGACATATGCAAGTGGGTATGCCATGGGAGAAGTTTTGATGCAAGGAGGAAGACCTGTATGCTATCATTCTAAAGTATTTCATGGGGTAGATCTCAACTACCCTACCTTTGACAAGGAGCTCTATGCCTCGGTACAAGCTCTTAAAAAGTGGAAGCACTATCTGATGGGAAAGGAGACCATCATCCACTCCAATATTTCATCTAGTCATCAAGTATAATAAGGGTAGCACAAACAAGTTCGCAGACACTTTCAAGACTTCCCACATCCAATATTACTACTTTTTGAAATTTGATGCACATGGAGTCTTTTACCCAGATGCATACAAAGATGGATACACAGAAGATGAGGACTTCAAGGAGGTGTTTCAACAAGTACAAGGTCGAATTAATATAGAATAAGGTGACAAAAAGGATGACTATCATTTCCATAATGGTTTACTCTACAAGCTCGACAAGCTATGTGTCCTTAAAGGTGGACGATTGCAGCTTATCAGAGAGGTTCACACCTCCAAGGTTGCAGGACATTTTGGTATTGGGAAGACAATTGCCAATTTATAGAGGTATGTGTACTGGTCCAGAATGTAAGAAGATGTAGCATGATATATTAGAGGACGTATACTTTTTTGTACCAACAAGCCCAGTAAAAGGAAGCAAGGTTTATACCATACCTTACCTATACCCACTAGACCTTGGGAAATCATTTTTGTGGATTTTGTGGGAGGTTTACCAACCACGCGGAAGGGACATAACTATTTATTTGTGGTAGTTGACAGGTTCAACAAAATGTGCATTCTCATGCCTTGTAAAAAGACCATAAAGGGACATGAGGCAACAAACTTTCTCTTTGAATAGACCTGGGTGCACTTTGGGATGCCAAGGAGCATCATCTCAAACAGGGACATTGGATTTCTTGGTGCCTTTTGGACTACATTGTGGGAGAAGATGGACACTAAGCTCAAGAGGTCTACAAAATTCCATCCACAGACAGATTGCTAGACAGAAGTAGTCAACATGACTTTGGTGCAACTTTTGATGGGTTACAATCAGAAGCATCTGAAGGCCTGGTATGAGAATCTGATCTACATACAACACTCTTATAATAGAGTAGTCCACACTTCTACTAGTAAGTCACCTTTTGAAACTTGTTTTGGATACTTGCCACCTTCACCTTTGGATGTTGTATATGGACAACAAGGAGGAGTGAGGGAGGGCCTCACGGGAGATGCATTAAAAGTAGAAAAAAATATTGAGAAGATTAGACAAATCCATTTGTAAGTACAGGAGACACTGAAGAAGTCACGGGAAAAGTACAAGGCTAGACATGAACAACATAGAACATAGAGAAAATTTAGAGTGGGGGATAGAGTATGGCTACAACTGAATAAGGAAAGACTATAGGGTCCTAGTAAGAAGATCAAGGCTCTATGGTATGGTCCTTTTGAGGTAGTGGAAAATGTTGGAGATAATGCATATAGACTCGGTCTACCTAGTGAATGTGGAGAATCTCAAACTCTACAAGCCTTCCATGTTGGATCAAGAAAAAGAGTAGGTCCTAACTTCCATAGAGGACTTAGCACCAGATGTTCAAGCAAAGTTGGTAGAGGACAAAATTTTGCGAAAGAGGTCCAAAACTACAAGACAAGGGAAACATGACCTTTGGCAAATTGGGTTGATAGGACAACTTCCAAGCAAAGCAAAGTGGTATTCCAGGGAAAAGGTAGAGAAAACAATTTCTCACCTCATTCAATAAATCTTTTGGGCACCAAAAGGCTCCCTAAATGAGGAGGTATTATCCAGATTGGGTCATTATATTATTTTTCATCTATCTCAGTACTTTTTGGGTGGAAAAATTGGAGGAATCAACTTGTAGGGCCATTTTGGTCGCTGGTCCAAATTTGGAAATTTGGGTTTTTTTATCGCACAATTTGTACTTACCCAAAATCCCGAGGCAAGTGGATATAGAATTGGCGTAACTGGGAATAACCTATCATTGTCACCTTAATATGAGATCCCTTTCTATTTAGGAATATGTCAAGACTACCCAAGGGGAGACATCCCTGGTGACCTGAGGGGTTTGAGAAGGCTAAGGCGAGTAATCACAAGGAAATGCTTCCCCTCTCACAGATCACTTAAATCAAAGGTTTATTTTTGTCTTGTAAAGATGAAGCAAATAGATAATATTGTGTACCTGCCCAAAACAAGACAATAAGGCAAAAGGGGGTACTTACCAAAATGATTGTTAGTGCTTCATAAGACATTAAACCTTCAAAAAGTAAGCTAGATTATATGAATTTGTAGCAATGCAACAATTTATAACAACACAATATTTATGCCTTGAAATTGCTTGAAAAAGACAGGAAAAAGTAACTTTGACTAGGCAAATTGATAATAAATTGTCACAAGCAAAGTTGGCAATGTTTAGCTAGCTTTTAATATCACTTTTGTGGAGAATTTGTTGCATTTAGATGGCTGTAGAAATATTTCGCAACAACAACAAATTCTAATGGTCAAAAGTGCAAGAAAACACCATACAAAGTTAGCACTTACCTAGCAGATTGACTAGCAATTATCATAATTGAGTTTTGAATGGTTTTAGTGCAAGTTATGTAGGAAAATGTATCAAATCGATGTATGTTTGTATGGTTGTAGAAAAAATTTTCTGCAACAAGAAGTTAGCTTGGGAGTTAGTCTAGTTTAGGGTTAGCAAATGTTAGTAAAAGCTTCAAGGATAAAGTATGAGTGTTTGTTTGATCAATCAACACTTGTGGATGGTAGTCTAGTGCCTTTCTAGGGTAAATGGAGTCACTAATGGAAAAAACAAATCTTAGATGAAAGATAGCAATGATAATGATATGTCAAAGGGATGGAGAGGATAAGAAAGGTGTTGGTATCCCAAGGCCTAAAATATCCACCTCCAAGAGATAATTGCTAGAAAGTAACAAAGGTTAGGCCCTAGTGATTTCTCCTTTCCTTGAACAAATTGTAATAAAATATGCAATTGGGCATAGAAGTAGGGTTACTAGAGTGATACAATGGTAGGKCTCTAGTATCTACTTCAATACAGGTGCCTTTCAAGAAATTTTAGCACATGGAAGACTATAGGGAAAAGATAATAACATATGTCTTTTCCCTAGGGTTTCAAGCAAACAATTTCATAATCTTAGACATGAAACAAGTAAAATTAACTATAAGCATTCATTCAMAATAAAGAAATGCATATTTTCCACTTACTTCACCAAGAATAATCAAGAAAAAACCTCACTTGAAGATCATCCACATGAAAATTGCCAAAGTACACCAAGAAATGCCTCCTCCAAGAAGTGTGCACCACTAAATTTCAGCCAAGAAACCTTAAAGAAGGCCGAATTTCATACCACCACTTGTGTGATGAGTGAATCATGATAAAATACAAGAGTTTTATCTCTTATTTATATAATATCAATGACCTTTAATTATCTTTTAGGTCACAAAAGGCCAACATGGCCAGTTTACATCAAAAATCCATTTTTTATATAAAATCAATAATTAAAACCCTAATTTCACTTTAGGGATGATGTCATGCCCCTCTAGGGTGACGTTAGACCCCTAGCTTGGAAAACTAGGCCTCAAATTCTACCGTGTGTGCCAACTAGCACCAAACCGTCCTCATAAATTCCAAACCCTAACAAGCCAGGTTTGGAGAGGGTCTCAGGATGTCCTATTGGGCTAATTCTCCTCAAGTTTTGGGTGTTTCCCACGTGAAGACCAATCTAGGTCTTGTAAGTGTATGAAATGGTCCAGGGGGAATGTTTGGTCAAAGGGTGCAGTGATAACAGGGAAATGTAGGTCTTGCCTATGGGTGCCTCTGTAGAGGGCGAGTTGCACCTTGTCATGGATTCCATTGTTTCCTAGTCCATTCAATGTCTTTTATTTTTTGTCTTATTTCTTTTTCTTTTCAAGAAAATAGTTGGGGGACATTGTCCTAGCGTGGTGACCAATGGTGACAACGTTACCCACAAGCACTTCACGGAAATAAGAAGGTTGGCTCGTGATGAGACCCCCTTTCTCTTGGATATGCCACCAAGAGCCACTACCTTGGTTTGGTGACCAAATATATGGTAGTGTCATACCGCTACATGCCCATGGACCTAATAGGTTGGCTCATGATGAGACCTCCCATCCACCAACTAGACCTTGAGTTTTATTTTATCTTATGGGTCCCCTTTTCTTATTGAGAAGCCTTTTATTGATTTCTCGAGAATCCTTGGGTGAAGCATCTCAAAGGTTTTATTTTGGATTTTAACTTTTGACAACTACATTTACCCTCTGGGCCTTTAGCCCCTTCTTCCCACAAGGAAAGGAACAACCCTTACTAGTGTGGCAAACCCAATGTCAAAACAAAGGTAAGAGAATATGAGAGGGATAGTGATGAAAAATGGTAAGTATGGAAGGAATGGACGATGACCTTTCATAGACCCACCCAGTGGAAACTCATACTAAAGGGAACCAACTTACTAGGGAATTATGTCACCCCCCAGATATGAACAAGTTAAAGAGAATAATTTCCAAGAAAATGTTATGAAATAAAGGGGAGTTCAATCCAACACATTCAAATGCTTTGAAAAACAAAGTGACACATACTATGATACTCGAAATCATTACCTCATGGAGAAAGACCCAATGCTACTTCAGGACCAGGCAAGTGGGATGGATGTTGTGACTGTTGATAGATTGGATGCACTAAAGAAAATATGGGTCCTCCAGGGCCAAGCTCAAGTCTTCTAGCTCTTGGTACTCCATGTCTAGGACTTGTGGGCCTCAAGACATAATATCCTTAGTTATCCCTAGGATAGAGCATAATATCTAGATCCAACTCGAGGACATGTGCTCACAATAGAGCGCATGACAACCTCAACATCTCTGGCATGACTTGCATATGCTACATCTCAACAAAAAGAATTAGTAATCCTTGGGGTGGTGATATCACCCCTTGCTCATATATGATACAATGGAATAAAAGTAAGAAGCATATATATATAAATGAAAATGAAACTACAACTATACTACTCTAGCATGATATGCAGATGGCATATACAATGAATGAAAATGCCTACCTAACTTACCTGTACTTACCTGTGAATTCAAGTCTTTGCCCCATGATGGGGTTTGAGGAGGTGTCCACTAACCAGTAATGGACATCTTCTTCCTTCCAACGTTGGATATATAGTAGGCATCATCGACTGACTTTATTCCGACTCTAAAAGGTCCAAGCCAAAACTACACATTCCCCTTAACATTAGTAGGCTCTCCCTTTTTTGTATCCCACGTCTAGACCGTATCTCCCTCTTGATAATCCTTTGATTTGAACTTGGTTGTTTCTTGTACAACTCTAGCATATTTCTTTGAGGGAGGAGGGTGGGATTCAGCTGTGAAGACTTCCTGTTGGGTTGGTATGATCAGTATATCATCATCCACTTTCTTTAATAACTTGACAGTCCCAACTCCTTTGTCCTTGTATTTTTCTAGGAGTTGTTGATATTCTTCCTTATTTGGCCATTATATTTTATCAAAATCTTCCTCTGAAGCGAAAGACAAATCTTCTGGAGAAAATACAAGAAGGTTTTCCTTGATTGGCTCATGTGTTTTGCTAGTTTCATCATTAATGTCAATTTCTTGCACATGGACCTTGGCCATCAGCACATTTGGGAGGTGCTTTATTGTCCCATCATTCATAGGCACATTGATGTAAGTTAGATCCATTTCTAAGGTACCTCCCAACACTGCAACAAACTTCCTGGACAAAATAATTCCCCATACATCAGGGACATCCACAACCACAATACCCAGGTGGATCACTCTCTCAGGATGTTTACCAAGGCGTACTTCAACATTTTCAACTACCCCATGGGTGGGTATGGCCCTGGATTCAAAACCACACACATTCCTATAAGGTCGTGTGGCCTTTAGTCCTAGTTTATCCATGACCTTCAAAGACATCATGTTAGCACCTGCTCTTGAATCAAGCATACAATTGATAAGACATTTGTTATTAACCAATAATGTCATGAAGAAAGGTGGGTGTCCATCACACTAAACCCTAAAATGGTCTGCTTGTAACATCATAGGAGGGTCCATTGGCTCATCTGACACTTTGAAAAATAAATTGAAACTTTCTTTTATAGATGGAACCTTGATGACTTCCCTCAGTGGAATGGTTATGTACATTTTTTCCAGTGCACCTTCAAAGTCAAAATTCAAATCCACCTTATCAGTTTTGGGAGGATTTTTAGGAAGAAGCATGTTCATAGGTGGAGGTCTTGGTTGTGAGGTTATAGGTCTGGTAGAGAAAGGTTGCTTCATTCATTTTTTCCTAGTATACACTTGGAATTCTTGTTTCTTTAAATTTTCTCTCGACTCTTGATCAAGATTATTTATCACCTCCATCCTAGCCTTCTTGGTTTCTTTCTTTATGCCTTCTTGATGTTCTTCAAGTGTGATATTAAGGAAATATTGAGAACCCTCAATGGTATGATTGATAATATTCACTTGGTCATGTTCACCATTGTTCAAGGGACATTCATGCTTCCAATGTGAGCCTCTACACTATAAGCACCAAGGGTTTTTATCTACCATGTTTGTAGGGGATAAAGTATTAGGAACTTCTTGATCATTTTTCGGTTTGAAAACTTGGGTTCCTTTCTGGACTTTCCCTCTATAAGGAGCCCTAGGAGCTTGTTGTTTAGCTCTTTCCAAGTTGACAATCCTATTCATCATTAATTCTTGGGTTTTTTCCATGCCATCTACGGTAAATTGGATCTTTGCTAAGCTAGCGCTAATATCTGAGGTAGGTTCAACATTATGGACTATCTTAGGTTTAGCATCTATTTTGACTCTTGGGGCAGAGAAAGGTTCAACTCTGAATGATGACATATTGTCTTTGATTCTTGTAGCCACATCTTGGGCCTCTTGGATTGTTTTAGGGGCTTTATCTCTGAGGAGAAAGCCCATCTGTCCTGTAAAGGATTTGGTGTAAAGAAAGAGAATGAAATTGTCTGAAGGATGATGGCTCACTGGGATCTTTTGCACTAAGATTTCAAATTTGTCATGAAATTCCCTAACAGTTGCATTCTCTTGTTTTGTGATGTTATTCAGCCTTATTAACAGCATGTTGGGGTCTTCCTTGACACTCCATCGTTTGATAAATACTTCCTCCAACTTATCCATGGTTTTAATACTAGCATAAGGGAGACCATTGTACCATCATCTAGCACCATCATGGAGGGTAGCAGAGAACAATTTCATAGCTAGATATTCAGCATCATCACTAATGGGATGAAGTTGAAAAAAGGCCCGAAAGTTGCTCATATGATCCTCAACACTGACTACATCATTACCAGTGAATTTACATAACCATTTCTCATACCTAGGGGGCATTTTCCTAGGGTATCCTGGTATGTTTGTCATGTCTAACAGTTTGAAAAGCTTGGATGACCATTGTTTCTGGGTATTAGCTTGGTTTGGATTAACAGTCTGAGTTCCTGCACCAGACATTGTGTTTAAAGGATGATTGCCTCCAAACAATGATTTCACTATAGGAGAGTTCCGGGGAGGTTTTCTTTTAAAGGACTTGGGAGGGTTGGTATACCTCCCTGAGCTTTGTGGAGTCGCCAAATAATTTTCTTGAAACTATCAAAGGGATGAGGGGATCACCCTCAATGGAGTCGCTAGGTAATATTTGTAAGATAAAGGCTTTTGAAGGAAGAGGCTTACCAAAAAGTGTCGTCCTTGAGGAATATTGACTCAATGTTCCCCGACAACAATGCCAAAATGTTATCGCACAATTTGTACATGCCCAAAAGCCCGAGGCAATTGGATACAAAATTGGTGTAACTGGGAATAAACTGTCACTGTCACCTTAATAGGAGATCCATTTCTATTTAGGAGTATGTCAAGACTACCCCAAGGGAGACGTCCTCGGTGACCTGGGGGTTTGAGAAGGCTAAGACAAGTAATCATAAGGAAATCCTTCCCCTCTCACAGATCACTTAAATCAAAGGTTTCTTTATGTCTTGTAAAGATGAAGCAAATAGATAATATTGTGTACCTGCCCAGAACAAGACAACAAGGCAAAAAGGGGCACTTGCCAAAATGATTGTTAGTGCTTCTTAATAAGACAATAAAACCATTCAAAACTCAATTGTGATAATTGCTAGTCAATCTGCTAGGTAAGTGTTAACATTGTATGGTGTCTTCTTGCACTTTTGACCATTAGAATTTGTTGTTGTTGCAAAAGATTACTACAGCCATCTAACTGCAGCAAATTCTCCACAAAAGTGATATTAAAAGCTAGCTAAACATTGCCAACTTTGCTTTTGACAATTTATTATCAATTTTCCTATTCAAAGTTACATTTTCCTTTGTTTTTCAAGGAATTTCAAGGCATAAATCTTGTGGTTGTTATAAAATATCAATTGTTGTTATAAATTGTTGCATTGCCGCAAATTCATATCATCTAGCTTAATTTTTTAAGGTTTATTATCTTATGAAGCACTAACAATCATTTTGGTAAGTGCCCCTTTTTTCCTTGTTGTCTTGTTCTGGGAAGCTACACAATATTATCTATTTGCTTCATGTTTACAAGACATAAAGAAACCTTTGATTTAAGTGATCTGTGAGATGGGACTGATTTCCTTGTGGTTACTTCTCTTAGTCTTCTGATCCAGATGGATATCGGTGGCCACCCACCTTTTCCAATTGGCTCAAAACAGTTTTCTGACAATTTTGGCAATTTACTATTTTTAGCAGTTTTAACTTCCGGGACCATTTTGAGGGCCTAAATGAAGGTTTTTCGGGATCGAACTCCTCAATGATAGCTAAAGGCATGATTGAGCCCCCAAAATGAATCTCCTCGATGATACCTTTCCAATAGTCTATCACACACCTAAAACGGAGATCGTATGCAAAAGTTACGACCCCGGGAAGTTGATGTAATAACTTACCCAAACAGGGCTCACATGACTTTTGGCGCTTCATCTCCTAGGGTTAGGTTTTTGGATGTATAGGGTTTTGACATTCTTTCTTATTCTAAAAATTCCTTCAGAGCCTCATTGAAATTTTCTTCTTGCGAATGCGTGCTGCCATCACATCTCTTCTCAAAGATAAGCCGCCACCATTCCAGCAAGCTTGTTTCCGCTGCATTTTACAGTTTCAGCTTATTTCGTTATTGAATAGAAAACCAGATTTACTGTATCTCTGTTATTTTTGTGTTAAGCACCTGTTAATAATCTGTATTCATTTCATTCTTCTCATAAAATCTGGATCAATGGTATCAGAGCGGTCTGCTCCTTGTCGTCTTAATGCATGTCCCCAACGAGGTTGGAATACAAAGAGTTGGGTCTTGAGCTTGTTTCTCTTGAGGAAAGAAGCTCTCGCATGCCCAAGAGACCTCCCATGGCAGGAGAAAAGAAAGATGACGGGACAGGAGATCCTTTCAAATTGTTGATTGAGGAAGCCCTCTCGCAACAGAGGAACGAGATGATGGATAGTTTCGCGCAAATCCTTCGGCGGTTACCAACAGGCGACACATATTCTTCGAACAGAGATGCCCCCCCTTCAAGGTACAAATAAACTTCGATATTCCTATATTTGAAGGTCAGATAGATGCGGATGTTGTAGACAAGCGGTTGAATCTACTAGAAGGGTATTTTTCTATCCATAACTTTTTGAATAAAGAAAAGATTACTTTTGCGTTCCTCAAAGTCGTTCCCCATGTCAAAGATTGGTGGGAAACTTTCTCTGAGCAAAAAGAAACAGAGGAAACCTCGTTATTTTTAGTTACAACCACCTGAGAATCCTTCAAGGATGCTATTAAGGAACAATACTACCATGTCAGAAGTTATGACGACCTGTATACCAAATGGACCACACGGCGGCAAGAAAGAGACCAAGCAGTGCCAGATTTCACAAATATCTTCCATACCTTGCGCACCAAGTTGGGTATCAAAGATTCGGAGAGACATATGGTACTCAAGTATCGTGGTGCTCTGCATTGATACATCCAAACCGAAATGGAATTTCTGGACATCTCATCCTTGGGCGCGGTCTACCGATATGCTGTCAAAATCGAGCAGAAGCTCAAACAAAAGACGCAGCAATTTGGGCCTGCGAACCCCTCACAACAAAAGCTAGGAAAGGGCGGCCCCAACCCACCGAACAAAAGACAAAGAAAATATGGACAGTATCAGGACAACCAATCCAAGACGCAAGCAAAGAAGGACATTGGAAAGACAAAGAAAGATACCGGGAAGTGGTGTGACTTCCATAAGAGCCCTTGGCATAACACTGCTGACTATCACTCAAAGCAGTCGTTGGTGGCCAAAGTGAAAGCCTTTGAATCAGATGCAGATTATGACTCTGAGCCAGAACCAGAAAGGGGAAGACAGATCATTGACGTGGAACCCAGTGCCGCCGTTGCAACCACGAAGCTCTAGCCTGGTGAACCAGACGAGCCAGAAGAAGGAGAGTGCCTCTTCCATTCACAAATGTGGGTAAAAGGCACCCCGATGCACTTCATCATTGATAGCGATAGCCAGAAGAACCTCGTCTCAGTAGAGGTCGTCAAGTGGTTGGCCCTGCCAACAACGTCGCACCCACAACCGTACACCATTGGATGGCTCTGCCAAGGAAGCGATCTCCACGTCAGCCAACAGTGTCGAATATCGTACGGCATCAAGCCCTTCAAAGACGAGGTATTGTGTGATGTTGCTCCTCTCGAAGTTTTTTATGTTCTTTTGGGCCAACCTTATTTATGGAAACGTCATGTTGTATATGAGTCTAAGCCTCGTAGTGTTATTATTACTTTGAACAGGAAATTGTATAGGATACCCGAGGCAGTCCCACCTAGTGCTATTTCCTTGATCTCTGCTAAGCAATGCAAGAAGGTCATCTCTCAGACGGGGAAGTTTGTCTTCTTCATGATTCACTCTTAGAATAAGCGAAAGATCACAACCACATCCAGGGTCTCTACGGCCGACCTCTCCACACAGCAGAAGCAAGTAGATAAGGTCGTGGAAGAATACTCAGATATCTTCTCCTCACCTACAGGGGTACCTCTACATTACTAGGTCAAGCACCCCATTGATCTGACCCTCGGCGCACCGCTACCTAATGGGCCAGTCTATCATCGCTCTTTGTTAGAGAATGAGGAGATCAAGCGACAAATCCAAGAACTTCTCCACAAGGGGCACATCCTCCCCAGCTCATCACCTTGTGGGGGCCCAATCGTGCTGGTACAAAAGAAAGATGGAACCTGGGGACTCTGTATTGATTACCGGGCTCTGAATAAAATCACAGTCAGAAATCAATACCCGATTCCCCGAATTGATGATCTCCTTTATCAACTCACGGGGGCCAAATAATTCAGTAAGATTGATCTGAAGTCTGGCTACCACCAAGTCCCGATAGAACATACAGATGTATGGAAGACCGCCTTCAAGTCAAAGGAAGGCCTTTTTGAATGGTTGGTCATGCCCTTTGGTTTGAAAAATGCTCCAGCGACTTTCATGAGGATGATGAACGATATCCTGCGACCATTCACCAATACTTTTGTAGTGGTGTATCTGGATGACATTCTAATTTACAGCAAGACTTGGGTTGAACACTTGCAGCATATTCAGCAGGTTATGCACACCCTGCGGCAGCACAAGCTATACGCCAACTTGGAAAAATTCTCCTTCAGCATGGACAGGGTCCATTACCTGGGCTACATCATTGATCAGCATGGCGTACATGTGGATCCAGCCAAGATCCAAGTCATCCGTGACTAGCCAGCCCCAACAACACTCACTGAGCTTTGGAGCTTTTTGGGCCTTGCCAATTTCTACCGCAAGTTCATGTTGGGTTTCTCCCATATTGCATGGGCCCTCAGCCAAATAAACAGGGGTGGTGGTAAGGAGAAATTTGTGTGGGGCCGGTCCCCACAACAAGTGTTCGATGATTTGAAGTAGCGCTTGTGCTCAGCCCCAGTACTTTCACTACCAGACCTGTAGCATCCTTTTGAGATCGAGACAGATGCTTCAGACTATGTTGTGGGCGTCGTTCTCACTCAGCACGGCCACCCCATGGCCTATCATAGTGATACATTGTCAGATACCGTCTGTAAGTACCCTACTTACAACAAAGAAATCTACTCCATTGTGCAATCATGCCGCCAATGGAGACATTACATTCTTGGGAAGGAGACAGTCATCCACACTGATCATAAGCCACTGCAGTTCATGCAGACACAAGGAAAATTGCAGAATGACTGTCATCAAAAGTGGTTCACATACTTGCAGCAATTCCACCTCAACATCAAGTATAAAACAGGAAGCACCAATCATGTCGTTGATTGCCTCAGCAGACCGCCAGTCGCGACACTCACCACGGTGCTAGACTCTTGCAGCCATGAGACATCTGGATGGCCCCAACTCTATGAGACAGACCCTGACTTCGCCACCACCTACCAAATGTTGGGTGCAAACGCAGTTGTCGATAATTTCCATCTTCAGGATGGGTTGTTGTGTCGTTTGGGCCATATCTGTGTTCCATCAAGTGAGCGAGTGAAGCTGATCTAGGAAGCCCACTACAGTCAGGTGGCAGGACACTTCGGCGTTGAAAGGATAGTGGTGATGCTACAGAAACATTTCTACTGGCTGAAACTTCGACAGGAGGTCAACAAGTATATTAGGCCCTGCACTGCCTGCGCTATTGTCAAACCGACCACTAAGAAACGGGGTCTGTACACCCCTCTTCCTACTCCTGATAGGCCATGGGAATCCATCTCAATGGACTACATGCCGGGACTCTTGTCCACCAAGCAGGGAAATGACTGTGTTTTTGTGGTTGTTGATCACTTTTCTAAGATGGCGATTGTGGTTGCCTACAAGAAGAGCATCACGACAGAGGCCACTGCCAAGCTCTTCTTTGAACGAGTTTGGGTACATTTTGGAATCCCACAAACCATTGTCTCAAATCGGGATAGTAGATTTCTCATCACTTTCTGGTCGAGCCTCCGGTTACTGCTGGACACCAAGCTCACCAAATCCATGGCCTTCCACCCCCAGATAGATGGCCAAACCGAGGTTGTAAATCGAATGATTGTGCATATCCTTCGCATGTATAATTCAAAGCACCCTCGCACATGGGATGAGAGCCTTCCCTATGTCCAGCATAGCTACAATTGAGCCATGCATAGCTCAACCGGACACAGCCCCTTTCAAGTGGGGTTGGGATTCCAACCATTGGGACCCATAGATGTTGCACTTCCCCTTGTGTTCACCTCGATCGACTCATCTCCTACTCCAACTGAAGCTGACAAAGCCACCCCGTTCATTGAGCGGATCCAGCACATCTGCCAACAAGTTTAGGATATCCTACAGAAGTCCAATGACAAGTACAAACAACGCCATGATCAACATCGAGTGCCGCATAAGTTTCAGGTGGGCGACAAAGTTTGGTTTCACTTGCAGAAAGAATGCCTTACAAGACCCCATCGGAAGCTTCGCCCATTCCGTTATGGGTCATACACTATCACCAAGGCCATGGGGGATAATGCTTTTGAGCTCAACATTCCTCCTTTCCTTAGTCTGCACCCAGTGTTCAACGTGGATCTCCTTTGCCCTTATTTCCCACCATTATTGGACACCTCAGAAGTATCAAAACAACTGACACCAATAGAGCTCAACCCCAAATCCTTCCCCTCTCACAGATCACTTACATCAAAGGTTTCTTTATGTCTTGTAAAGATGAAGCAAATAGATAATATTGTGTACCTGCCCAGAACAAGACAACAAGGCAAAAAGGGGTACTTGCCAAAATGATTGTTACTGCTTCTTAATAAGACAATAAAACCATTCAAAACTCAATTGTGATAATTGCTAGTCAATCTGCTAGGTAAGTGTTAACGTTGTATGGTGTTTTCTTGCACTTTTGACCATTAGAATTTGTTGTTGTTGCAAAAGATTACTACAGCCATCTAACTGCAGAAAATTCTCCACAAAAGTGATATTAAAAGCTAGCTAAACATTGCCAACTTTGCTTTTGAAAATTTATTATCAATTTTCCTATTCAAAGTTACATTTTCCTGTGTTTTTCAAGCAATTTCAAGGCATAAATCTTGTGGTTGTTATAAAATATCAATTGTTGTGATAAATTGTTGCATTGCTGCAAATTCATATCAGCTAGCTTACTTTATTAAGGTTTATTGTCTTATGAAGCACTAACAATCATTTTGGTAAGTGCCCCTTTTTTCCTTGTTGTCTTGTTCTGGGAAGGTACACAATATTATCTATTTGCTTCATGTTTACAAGACATAAAGAAACCTTTGATTTAAGTGATCTGTGATAGGGGAATGATTTCCTTGTGGTTACTTCCCTTAGTCTTCTGATCCATATGGATATTGGTGGCCACCCACCTTTTCCAATTGGCTCAAAACAGTTTTCTGACAATTTTGGCAATTTACTATTTTTAGCAGTTTTAACTTTTGGAACCATTTTGAGGGCCTAAATGAAGGTTTTTCGGGATCGAACTCCTCAATGATATTTGAAGGCATGATTGAGCCTCCAAAATGAATCTCCTTGATGATACCTTTCCAACGGTCTATCACACGCCTAAAACGGAGATCGTATGCAAAAGTTACGACCCCCGGGAAGTTGATGTACTAACTTACCCAAACAGGGCCCACATGACTTTTGGCGCTTCATCTCCTAGGGTTAGGTTTTTGGATGTATAGGGTTTTGAAATTCTTGCTTATTGTAAAAAGGCCTTCAGAGCCTCATTGAAATTTTCTTCTTGCGAATGCGTGCTGCCATCACATCTCTTCTCAAAGATAAGCCGCCATCGTTCCAGCAAGCTTGTTTCCGCTGCATTTTACAGTTTCAGCTTATTTCGTTATTGAATAGAAAACCAAATTTATTGTATCTCTGTTATTTTGTGTTAAGAACCTGTTAATAATCTGTATTCATTTCATTCTTCTCATAAAATCTGGATCAATGGTATCAGAGCGGTCTGCTCCTTGTCGTCTTAATGCATGTCCCCAACGAGATCGGAATACAAAGAGTTGGGTCTCGAGCTTGTTTCTCTTGAGGAAAGAAGCTCTCGCATGCCCAAGCGACCTCCCATGGCAGGAGAAAATAAATATGACGGGACAGGAGATCCTTTCTAACTGTTGATTGAGGAAGCCCTCACGCAACAGAGGAACGAGATGATGGATAGTTTCGTGCAAATCCTTCGGCGGTTACCAACAGGCGACACATATTCTTCGAACGGAGACGCCCCCCCTTCAAGGTACAAATAAACTTCGATGTTCCTATATTTGAAGGTCAGATAGACACAGATGCTGTAGACAAGTGGTTGAATCTACTAGAAGGGTATTTTTTCTATCCATAACTTTTTGAATAAAGAAAAGATTACTCTTGCATTCCTCAAAGTCGTTCCCCATGTCAAAGATTGGTGGGAAACTTTCTCTGAGCAAAAAGAAATAGAGGAAACCTCGTTATTTTCAGTTACAACCACCTGAGAATCCTTCAGGGATGATATTAAGGAACAATACTACCCTGTCGAAAGTTATGACGACCTGTATACCAAATGGACCACACGACGGCAAGAAAGAGACCAAGCGGCAAGAAAGAGACCAAGCAGTGCCAGATTTCACAAATATATTCCATACCTTGCGCACCAAGTTGGGTATCAAAGATTCGGAGAGACATCTGGTACTCAAGTATCGTGGTGCTTTGCATAGATACATCTAGACCGAAATGGAATTTCTGGACATCTCATCCTTGGGCGCGGCCTACCGATATGCTGTCAAAATCGAGCAGAAGCTCAAACAAAAGACGCAGCAATTTGGGCCTGGGAACCCCTCACAACAAAAGCTAGGAAAGGGCGGCCCCAACCCACCGAACAAAGGACAAAGCAAAGATGGATAGTATCAGGACAACCAATCCAAGCCGCAAGCAAAGAAGGACACTGGAAAGACAAAGAAATATACCGGGAAGTGGTGTGACTTCCATAAGAGCCCTTGGCATAACACTGCTGACTGCCACTCAAAGCAGTCGTTGGTGGCCGAAGTGAAAGCCTCTTAATCAGATGCAGATTATGACTCTGAGCCAGAACCAGAAAAGGGAAGATAGATCATTGACGTGGAACCCAGTGCCACCGTTGCTACCACAAAGCTCCAGCCTGGTGAACCAGACGAGCCAGAAGAAGGAGAGTGCCTCTTCCATTCACAAATGTGGGTAAAAGGCACCCCGCTGCACTTCATCATTGATAGCGATAGCCAGAAGAACCGCATCTCAGCAGAGGTCGTCAAGTGGCTGGCCCTGCCAACAACGTCGCACCCACAACCGTACA
>JASDQU010205583.1:1685-28761 GCA_032191745.1 Picea mariana
TTGGTAATAGGGG
The DNA here is from genome assembly GCA_032191745.1 of Picea mariana. Taxonomy (NCBI): domain Eukaryota; kingdom Viridiplantae; phylum Streptophyta; class Pinopsida; order Pinales; family Pinaceae; genus Picea; species Picea mariana. Next base: position 1,699 of record JASDQU010205583.1, read on the forward strand.
GAGGAGAGTTTTGGGTTGACATCTAGATAGGGTTAAAATTAATCTCACACTTAATCACTTAATTTAATTTTCAGTCTACAACACCAAGCAATACAGTTACACACTTGCAAGTTCACTGATCTCACTGTCTTTCAATTTACATTCATACGCAAGTTATCATTTATGTGTTGTAGAATTGTTACTTAAGTGGTTATATCTCTTCATCAGGAGCACTTTACTTTCAAAGCTTTCATCTTTATTTTGTTCCTTTATCTCGTGGTGTGATCCTTCAAGAAGTACGCATCCACCTGGAGGCATTCTCTTGATTGGGTCTTAAGTGATTTGCGTCTCTTGGCCATTGAAAAGCAGTCCAACGGAGCTCTATCTGTTGTGAGCATGCTTGGCTTCATGTGTTGATTTCTCTATCTTATGTATCTTTAATTCCTGCACATGCGAGCAAACTTGTGAGTATATTGTATATCTTGTATCCAGTCTTAATCTCTATATCTGATATATTCTTTTGTATCTAATTGTATCTGTCTCATTGTAATACCTTGTAACTGATCTTGTAACGAACATCCCCCTAACTTAGTTGACCCCATTGCCCAATCTTAGGCACTAGTCTTAGTTGTCCTAGGAAAAGGTCTGACTCTCATACTTAGGTAGTTGCATCTTGCACTTGCTGATTGACATCATAGGCTAGATTCCCATTAACCTTTTAACCAATTAAAACGAACTCCTAGAACATTAAATTCTTAATCTCATCTAGTAACTAGGGTCTACCCCCCTTGGCTTCCCTAGGAGTTAGCCTAGACGGAAGAGGTTCAAGTCAAAGTGACAGCATGGACTTTGAACCTAGGCATTGTGTCTCCGAGGACACACTGAGTGAGGAGGACTTAGCTCACGTCTGCAAGTGTGTATAAGGACGGCAACATACCTCACGCAGCAGTAAAGGATATCCTTGGTCTACATGATTGTTTGGGAGATAGAGGAAAGTGGGTTTCTAAAATTCAAGACTATGACTTAGAAATAAAACCCACTAAGTTGATTAAAGGTCAGGGTTTAGCTCAAATGCTCACTAAAGGAAATGAACAAGTGTTGGACTCAGTATGCCAAAACAATCAAACTAGGCCAACCTTATCATTAGAGCTTCAAAAATTATAACAACACCAATGGTATGCAGATATCATATACTTTCTCTCAAACCTTACTTGCCCAAGTCATTTGGTTGGTCACAAGAGGAGGGCTTTAAGGATGAAAGCAACAAAGTATTGTATCATTCAAGACAGCTTGGGGTGGAAGAACCCGGATGGAGTGATACTCAGATGTGTTGATGAGCTAGAGTCTAAAAATCTTTTGGTTGACTTCCATTCAGGATTTTGTGGTGGACACTTTGCGACTAAAACTACCGCCCACAAAATCCTTAGAGCAGGTTATTATTGGCCAACCATTTTCTCAGATGTACACAAAATGGTCAAGGGTTGTCAGCAGTGTCAGCGATTTTCAAGGAAGCAAAAGCTAGCAGGCTTGCCTCTTCAGCTTGTGGTTATCGAAGCTCATTTTCAGCAGTGGGGGCTTGATTTTATAGGTCAGTTCAAAGACAATTCAAGTAATGGTTTTACTTGGATAATTACAACCACTGACTATTTCACTAAGTGGGTAGAAGCAATACCCACTAAGCATGCAACCAACAAAGTAGTCATGGATTTCCTTGAAGATAGGATAATCACTCGGTTCGGTGTGCCTGCCAAGATTACCACTGATAATGCCAAGGCCTTCAATTCTACAGATTTATCTTCTTTCTGTTTTAAGTATGGCATTGTGTTGTCCCACTCTTCAAACTATTATCCCCAAGGTAATGGTCTTGCTGAATCCAACAACAAAAACTTAATGAATATTCTTAAGAAAACGGTAGGGGATAATAAGAGGTCATGGGACAACAAAATAAAGTTTGCATTATGGGCGGACAGAATAACCAAAAAGAGTTCCACCGGTAAAAGCCCCTTCGAGCTTGTCTACGGTCTTGATTCTACCTTGCTAGTTCACCTTAAGCTTCCAGTGTATCAGTTTGTTCAAAAGTACGGTCTAGATGAAGATTTCCAGCAAAACAAGATTGATCAGTTGATAGAGTTAGATGAAATCAGACGGAAAGCTTTGGAACAGAGCATAAAGAATCAGAGCAAGATAAAGAGGACTTTTGATAAGTCTTCACGGTAGAGAGTTTTTCAGGAGGGGGACACAGCCCTTCTTTGGGACAAAAGAAGGGAAACACCTGGTAACCATGGGAAGTTGACAGCTTATGGACAGGTCCATACATTATACAACGTTCAGCTGGCAGAAATTCATTCTATCTAAACAGGTTGGATGGTGAGAATTTGGCCCTACCAATCAACTACCAACTTCTCAAGTTGGTCTTCACAGAGGTCATCTGATGCCCATGGGGGCATCTACTGAAGCGTAATTCTAGATTCTCGCATGGTCTCCTACAGATTTATAGATCAACCACTGTTAATGTTTAAGCTATTATTAGAGTTATTTTCTTTTCAATAAATAACAATAGCATACGATAGGATCACTAAGAAATAGACAATCACAAGAGACACATCATTTATCTTGGGAAACCCTCATGGGGGAGAAAACCCAACAAAACGTCCTTATTATAGATAGCCAATACAATGCCAAGGATAACTCAAACAAACACAGAAAGTCCTCTCCCAAGGATGTGCCTCTCTCTCTCTCTCTCTCTCTTCTCCAACTACAGCTCCGAAAGTTGTCTCTCATTGAACAAGTGAGTGCATATCTAACTGAGGCACTAGCCTCCTTATTTATACAAAACTGGCGCATGTGAAGGTGTCTTTTCACTGACAGGGCCGACTTCTCCTTCTGGGTGGTTATAACCACCTTTAGTATATTCTGGGGCCTCTTTAATATATTCTGGGGCCGACTTCTTCTTCTGCCTATTACAATTATGTTTTGACCAATCTGCAAAAGGGGATTTGGTCCTTTACAATAGCCGACATGATCAATCTGCAATGGGGATTGATCCAATGAATAATATATCAATAATAATTATAATACACTTTGCAGTTACATTATTTCAACACTCCCCCTTAACAAGAAGGGTATTCTATAACAGCATCAGGCGAGAGAGAGGACTGCATCATCAACAACATCAGGAGGACAACATCATCAATATCATCTTGGAACATTGACTGGTGTTGCCGTCCTAATGCACACTTGCTAACGTGAGCTAAGTCCAACTCACTTAGTGTGCCCTCGGAGACACAATGTCTAAGTTCCAAGTCCACACTGTCACCTTGACTGGAACCTCTTCCTTCTAGGCTTACTCCTAGGGAAGCCAAGGGGGGTAGTCCCTAGTTACTAGATTAATTTTAGTTTGAAAGTTTTTAGGAGTTAGTTTTAATTTGTTATAGGCCAAAGGGGAAAACTAGCCTAAGATGTTCAAGCAGCAATGCAAGTGCAAGTCTATTCTAAATGAAAATCAGCTCTTTCCCTAAGTCAACTAAGACTAGTGCCTAAGGTTGGGCAATGGGGTCAACTAATGTTTGAGGGTGGTTCGTTACAAGAAGTCTTACAAGTAAATTAATTCAAACTACCCAAAAACCCAAGGTTATTATTATTTACAAAAGAATACTAAGTGTTACAAATTATTACACCATTCACAAAGATACAACAATATACAAAGATACAAAGTAAGTGTTTAACAATTTGCCAAGCATGCCCCAATAGCACTTACTCTATTGGACCGCCTTCAATGGCCACCACACAAAGCACTCAAGAATCGAAGAAAGTGATGCCTCCCCAAGTGGGATACTCAACACTTCTTGATTCACACCACAACAATCAATAAATGAGATATTCAATGTTATAGCCCAAATATTCACATAGACATAAGAAACATAACCAACAAGTTGCAAATAGAGATAGATAAGACAATGAAAATATTATCACCAATGTGTTTGCCTATACATACATCTAATTCCCCAACGTACAAAGGTGATCTATGCAACTAGGTGTTGTAGGAGTTGTTTAAAGATTTTATAAATTTTAATTCCCTTCTCCCTAAACTAGATGTGTGCTTCAAGCTTCCTCCTCCCTTGGCCAAATGACTGCCCGGTGCTCAAGATAGTAAGGCAAACGAGGCCTTACCGTAGCTTCCAAGGTCAGCCCTGACAGCAAGAGTACTTCCCGGAAAGGATCTCCCCAACGAAATCACGAGGACGGATCTCCCGCCTCTTCCCTCCGTTGTTTTCCTCAAGCTCGTTTTAGATGGTGGAGATGGCTGAATGAAGCCCCTAAAATTGTTTCTAAGTGTTATTATGACCCGCGGGTGGGTCTTTAGATGTGTTGGGTGAATTTTAGACAAGTTTTAGTGCTTCAAAATTGGACGTTTAGGGGTATGGCCGAAACTGCAAATGCTTATAAAAGTATGTTTAACAGCTTAAAAGTAAAAGCATTCACCACATAAACTTATATGGAAATGATACACAAGATATACCAATTAATTATAAACCATTCCACATAAAGATTGCAAGTTTAGGTGTGAGATATTAGGCAAGAACAACTTGCTCAAATAACAGAAAATTAAACTTGCATGAAATAAAATTTAAGTTATGTATGTGAGCAAATAACCATGAATCAAGATAACTTAAACTTTAATGAGTGTTTTAGAAAACAGATCTGAAAATGAAATGACTTAGAATGTGAGGTTATGCCACAATAAAAAGAAAGAACATTAAACCATGAGCATCACATCAACATTATTAAACTTAGGATTAAGATCTACCATCAACCATGTATGTAAAGGTGTTAAATCATATGAAAGATGTAAGCATGAGAAAGAAAAGACTTAACAAGTTATACTTAAGATCTTAAACCAAGAAACTAGATCACATATGCTAGAAGTAAGCAAGCTAAATGACTTATGTTACTAAAGATCTAGCATTTAGAAGATATTATAAATCATTTAACCATTTAGACATGAGATTATGAGCATATGAAATAAGCAACTTGGAGGAAATAGAACTTAGAAATGATGATAACTAAAGATATTCTAACTAGATAGCATCATAAATCATCACAAGTTAATTTCCCTTTAAGCCAAGGCAATTTTGGGGATGACTCCCCCAAGGTGCCGGCAAGTTAGACTAATATTATTGAGATATAACTGCATAGGAAAACAGGGCATTTAGTCTTATGTCTTTGAAGATACGAAGATTAGACAAGCTCCTGGCCGACTGCTCAGGCATAAACTATCTCAATAGTATTAATACTTATGGCTATGATTTTATTTTAGAAGCAAAATGAATAAAACTTGGAAGAAAACACCACTTCAAATGGCCAAGGTGGTGGCAAGCCTTTCAATATTGGCCAAAGAGGGTAGCTTAGACTTTAATAACTTAATGAAATGAAAGAAAGAATAAACTAACAATATATGGACAAAAGAATAAACTAAGCTAAATAATAAACAAACTAATCTAAGCTAGCTTATGATTTAGGGCCCAAAAGAGTGAAGAAATATGAGAAAAACTTAGAAATTTGGAGAAAAAGGAGAAAAGTGTTACCCAACCAAGTAGGAGTTTGTTGGGAAGCCTCCTAGGTGTTTTTGGGCAGCATATACCTTTAGATCTGTCACTAATCTGCAAAAAACAGCAAGCAAAAGCTTGCTGGAAATGCTGCAAAACCACCAAAATATGTTACAGAAATTTCTGTTTTTACACAGAAATTTCCAGCAAAGAAATCAGAAATATAAAATTGATTTTTTGGCCTATCAAAGAGATAGTTAGCTACAGAAAATAAGATGGAATGACAGCAATATATCAGATCCAAAAGAAAATGCAAGGAGTTTAAGCAAGTAATGGCTGAAATCTGCTCTAAAGTCTCTTCCAAACCACAACCTGTGAAACAAATCTGCACTCCAAACACAATGTGAGTTTATAGCAGCATAGTATGATGATTAGTATAGAACAAATAAACTAATTCATAACCCTATCTAATCAACAATACATAGATCATCAACACTAATGTTTATTTGACCTACCCAAGTAAACTAATTTACCCAAGATGCCAACAAATAAAATCACACAATGCAAAAGAACAAGATCACCTCATGTTTAGTTGATATATAAGACTAATCTTAGTAGATCCAAAGTTCCTCCAAAGCTTTTCTTATTGCATCCAAAATGTGAGAACCTTGGGCAACTAATTGCTCCAAAGATCTCAAGAGAAAATGAGTGAATGGAAGATGGCAAGAGCAAGAAGATGGCAAGATTTCGGTAGCATAACTTTAGCTCAAAGAATGGTAAGGTAAAGGTGAGAGGAAGGCTTCTCTTTATACCTCTAGAGGTCAAGAGAAGGCACTTGGATGAATGCCAAGTGTTGGTTTGAGAGCTAGAGAGCAAATCTCTAGAAGAGGGGCGCCCCACTTAGGGTTTGAAGCATGGAAAGGTGAGTGGGTGAGGTGTAAGCATTAGATAGGTTAGAAAACTAGGTAAGGGGGGCGCACTAGGTAGGTTAGGAGGGCCCATTTGCCATTTTTGGCAAATGGCTTAGGTTTGGGTGTGTGGGAGTGAAGTCTCCAACAAAGGGGGTGCTAATCTAGTGAGGGCGTGAGCTATGGGGAGAGGTAGAGTGAGAGTTAGGTTAGGTTTAGAGTTTAGTTAGGATTTTGGAATGTCTAGGGGGGGTGCACCTCATGTTAGAGGGGCCCACTCCAAGTTTCTAGGAAAGAAACAAGGAATTGGTTAGTGGTGGGTCGTTTTTCCCCTTAGGGCAAGGTTTAGATGGGTGAGGGAGTGAGTAAAGAGGTTGAATTAAGTTGGAAAAAGGTTAGGATGGGTTTGGGTAGGTTAGGAGGGTCTAACTTGCTCATTGCCACCTTAACATCCACTCACTAACTCAAAATTACAATGATTTTGACATTTGACCAATGTCATTTTAGCAATTAAAATTGCTGTTTTCACTAAGACTGACTCTGAGTGGACTAAGACATAGTAAACTTAGTCCGACTGAGCTGAAACTTGGTCTATGGGTGTAGGGGGTGCTATTCCATTTCTTTTGAGCACAAATACCCCTATCAAAAGCCTAAAGATCCAGTTTTTACAATATAAGCTCAAAAAATAATTAATTAATTAAATTATTAAAAATTTAATTAATTAAAAAAAACCTATCTAGACTCAACGAAATTCCGCGAAACTTTCTACACTATCTGGCATGGTCATTTACAACATTCCTAAACAAAGGTTACCAAAAAAATGAGACCATTGGAGCGCCTTTCCCCACTTTGGAGGAAATTATTGCATGTGAGGAGGGAAAAACTCAAGGGAAGTCGGTCAGGTCCTAAAGCCCGGTCGACAACCTGAGGATAAAAAACCCTTGGTGAAAGGAACTCCCCCAATGGCAACACCCAAGGTACCTGACCTAACTATGATCCATGCAGACTTATTACATTATCAACCCACGCAGGGGTGCGAAAATTTCGTTTACAAAAATTTTGCTGGGGTATCAGATACCCAAGTAGAACCAAAACTGTCTTCATCAAATTTGCATCTGGTGATGCATCTTCATGGCACATGAGTTGACCACCATTGCTAAATGGGCGGTCAACAACTGGCGTATCTATAAATCATCGAAAGTTTTCTCATCGGCAACATCGTCATTCTCAAAGGAATGCAATCATCATCTGCATCAATATGGATTAGTATAAAACTAATACATCATCATCACAGCTCGAGGATGACTCATCATCACAATACTGGACTGGCTTTACGTCACAGCTATCAAGCTGGAAGCACAGTACTCGTCTTGCTTTACGTCACAACAATCAAGATGGAAGCAAGATGCTCGTCTTGCTTTACGTCATAGCAATCAAGCTGGAATCAAGATACTCATCTTGCTTTACGTCACAACAATCAAGCTGGAAGCAAGATACTAGACTGGCTTTACGTCACAGCTATCAAGCTGGAAGCACACAACTAGTCACATCTCATCTCATTGTCTTGCTTTACGTCATAGCAATAAAGCTGGAAGCAAGATACTAGATTGGCTTTACGTCACAGCTATCAAGCTGGAAGCACAGTACTAGTCACATCTCATCTCATCGTCTTGCTTTACGTCACAGCAATAAAGCTGGAAGCAAGATACTAGATTGGCTTTACGTCACAACTATCAAGATGGAAGCACAGTACTAGTCACATCTCATCTCAACACTACTCCCCCTTTCGAGGAAGGTCCTTTTGGACTATACCAAGCTTATCTCGAAAGTGCTCAAACTTTACACGAGATAGAGGCTTGGTCAACACATCCACAACCTGTTCATCCGTGCTAACGTACTGGAGCTTTATGGCTCCTCTCTGCACCAAGTCACGGATGTAATGATATCGGATCTCTATGTGCTTTGACCTGTCATGGAATATAGGATTCTCTATCATCTTTATGCAGCTCTGGTTGTCACATAGGATTGTGGTTGCTTCCATTTCTAGGTCAAATAGACTGGTCAACAACTTACGAAGCCATATAGCTTCGTAGCTAATAGAACATGCAGCAATGTATTCCGCTTCCGCTCTACTAAGAGCAATGCTGGATTGCTTCCTACTCTGCCATGAGATCATGGCTGATACCAAACTGAAACAACATCCTGAAGTGCTCTTCCTATTAGAAACACTTTCAGCCCAATCTGAATCAGTGTACCCACTCAATGTGAAATCATGATCTCCATCATAACTAAGACCACAATCTAATGTACCCTTAAGGTACCTCATCACATGCTTTGCAGCCACTAGGTGAACATGTCTGGGTTCTACCAGAAACTGACTCAAGGTGTTCACGACAAAACAAATATTTGGTCTGGTGTTCGTCAGGTACATCAGCGATCCAATGATTTGTCTATACAGCGTGGCATCAATCAATTCTGACGAAGTGTCGACCAACAGTTTCAACTTCGTTTCCATGGGTGTATTCATGGACTTGCACTCTAACATGTCAAATCTCTTCAAGATTTCAACTGCATACTTCCCTTGGTTAAGGAAGATCCTCTCTGGACTTTGCCATACCTCAAGACCTAAGAAATAATGCATTAGGCCAAGGCCTTTCATCTCAAGCCTCTTCTTACATTCAGTGATGAGCTTTTCTTCTCCAGTTAAGAATAAGTCATCCACATACAACAATAATATCACTGGCTCATCGTTCATAACCTTGAAGTAAAGTTTAGAATTTGCTTTACTCTTGGTAAAGCCCAAGCTCATCAAGAAACTGTCTATCTGGCCATACCAAGCTCTAGGAGCTTGCTTCAATCCGTATAGATCCTTCTTCAGCTTGCAGACATGAGACTTCCTATCTTCAACTTCAAATCCTTGAGGTTGCTCTATATACACTTCTTCTTCGATGACACCATTTAAGAAAGATGTCTTTACGTCCATCTGGTGTAACTTCCACTTCATCTTAGCTGCAAGGGCTATGATGGTTCTGATCGAAGTGTATCTGGCTACATAAGTGAATGTCTCTTCATAGTCAATGCCTTCCTTTTGAGAAAAACCATGAGCGACAAATCTTGCTTTATACTTCTCAATACTTCCATCAGCAACATGTTTTATTTTGAAGAGCCATTTGGAAGATACCACATCCTTTCTCTTCGGTCTGGGAACTATTTCCCATACATCGTTATTTATTATGGATTGGTATTCTTCTGTCATGTCATCTGCCCATTCTTTCTTTTGAATGGCTTCTTCAAAGCAAGTAGGCTCTTTCTCTAGGAGATCACACATCAAAGCCATATAACTGGAGAATGGCTTAGGTCTCTTCACCTGTCTCGTGGTTCCTTCGGGAACACCATACTTCTCTCCATCTTGAATAAGCTCTCTTGCCCAAACAGGCTTTCTTTTATGGGAGATCGTCATCTAAGGAGGTTCTTGAAATTCTACTATGTCATGATCTTCTAGAATTTCCTCATCAGGAGAAGTTACGACTTTCCTCACTGGTTCTGCAGCTCTGGGAACCTCCCTCACTGATTTTGCAATTCTAGGGATTACGGGTTCCTCTTCATATACTTCTTCAAGCTGGCATCTTCTCGATTTCTTGAGCGCTGCATCTTCATCGAAGGTCACATCCCTGCTGATCTCAATGTGATGGTGACCTGGTATATAAATCCTGAAGGACTTGGAGACCTCACAGTATCCCACACATATTCCCTTCTTTCCTGAGGGTTCTAGCTTGTTTCTATTCTCTTTCAGAATATGTATAAATACTAGGCAGCCAAATGTTTTGAGATGGATTACCTCTGGTTTTTTTCCGGTGAACATCTCTTCCGGGGTCTTGAACCCAAGTGCACTATGGGACAATCGGTTTTGCACATATACGGCTGTCATTGCTGCTTCTGCCCATAAGCACATTGGAAGATCTTGATCATGGATCATTGTCTTCACGACTTTCATTATCGTTCTGTTCTTCCTTTCAGCTACACCGTTTTGTTGAGGATTATAGGGAGTAGTGAGTTCCCTCTTGATCCCAACATCTTTGCAGAAGTTCACAAACTCTTTTGAGGAGTATTCTCCTCCATTATTTGACCTAAGTATATTGATCATTCTTTCAGTTAGATTCTCTATCAAGGCTTTGAATTCCTTGAATTTGCTGAACACTTCATCTTTAGATTTCAAAAAATACACTAAGGTCTTACGAGAATAATCATCAATAAATGATACATAGTATAGATACCCACTAATGGAGGATGATGGAATTGGGCCACACACATCTGAATGAATGAGTTCTAGGACTCCTTCTGCTTTCCTGTCTCTCTTCGAAAAAGGGTTCTTGATGTTCTTCCCTTGTGCACATCCATTGCACACACCTTCATGGTCAACCTTGAGATCTAGTAGACTTGTGACAGCTTTGCATATGTATGGTAGTGCCTTGTAGTTGATGTGAGCTAATATTCTATGCCAAAGTTTACATGGATTCTCAATGGTGTGGGCCATGGCAGCTTCTGAGTGACCCTTTAGCTTATACAAGCCATTTTCTTCTTTTCCAATGATGATTGCTTCATTAATGGTTTCTCCTTTAGCTCACATAAGAACTTCTCCATCTATAAAGGCAACTTTGAAGCCTTTCTTTTCTAAAGATGAAATGGAGAGTAGGTTCTTTGTCAAACCTGGTACATAGAGTACGTCCTTCATCTTCATTGAATTCCCTGAATTAAGCTTGTAGTTTGATTCTCCCACTCCCTTGATGGGATATTGGTAATCATCTCCAAGTGTCACTTTCTGAGAAAACTTATTTTTCTGAAATACACGAGAGAATATCTCTTTGACCTGTCATGTGCTTGGAGGCACTACTATCAATGAGCCAAGTGTCCTTTCCAGGTGTTACCGATCCTGAGAGGGCCGAGATTAAGACATAGTATTTAATCTGTTCTCTTATCATCTTTGCAGGTGGCTCTTCATCTTCGACTGCATGGGCATGGTGCCTCTTATTTTTCCTCTTGTATTCTTCTCATCTTGCTGGACAAAATTTTGCAATGTGTCCCATCTTGTCACAATGGTAGGATTGTGCAGATGAGTAATCTCTTTCCTTTCGTTGTCCTTTCTTTTGGAATCTCTTTGGATGAGATTCTTTATGACTGAATTTGTTTTGGGGTTGAGACTCTTTATAAGTCTCTTTCTGGAAGTAAGACTTCTTCCTTCCTCCTTTGGTGTGAGTATCTAGGGCTTGATCTTCATCTCTTGCTAGTAAGGCCTCTCGGTTAGCTACTCTTGATTCTTCTTGAATGCATTCTTCCCAAATACTATCAAATTTTATTTTCTCCTTTCTTGCACAAATGGTTTGGATGAATGCATCCCAAGGTCTTGTGAGACCATTGAGGGCAGTCATTACGAGTTCGTCTTCGTCTATGGTATCTCCAATAGCTTCTAACTGTTCATTGAATTCTGAGATTTTGGAGAAGTATTCTTGGATTGATTCTCCTCTCTGCATCCTTGTATTCTTGAGTTGAGTTCTTAGATTCATCTTTTGGTTTATATTCTTTCCTTCATATTGTCTGTTTAGGGAATCAAACATTTCTTTCGGAGTCTTCTTTGATGACACACAGGCAATCAAGTGATCTTTGATTGAATCTGCAATGATTCTTTTGGCCCTGATTGTGTCCTTTTGGTGCTTTGCTTTTCCTGCAGCATCATCGGGCTCCGACACTTCTTCTTTGACGAATCTTGCTAATTCATTCTCTTCAAGAATGAGGCCAATCCTATACTTCCAGGCATGAAAGTTTTTCACACCTTCTAGCTTGTCAACAAGCTTAATGCTTGCAAACATCTTTTACCTGAAGCTGGGAAAATGTCCAAAAATGAAAATGTTCAAAATTAAATTTTGAACTTACCAGGAGGTGCGCTTGGCTGAGGCGAGTAGCCTGGTGTGTTTGGATCTGAGAAAATCCAACTTTTTCCCTTCCAAACTTGATTTGCGGATTTCTGGACTGGTGCTTCTGGTTTTCTGGTGCCTCTGGTACTTCTGGTACTCTGGTTTTCTGGTACTTTGTGAAACTAGGGTTTCACTTTTCGGGAGATCTAGCCATTGAAAAGTTGCACTGAGGATGCCAAAGTGATCCTTGAGGGAGGGCGTACTTTTCTAGATGGTTTTAGGGCTGAAACACCTCACCAACAAAAAGCCCTAATTTGCATGTACAACAACAGTGACGTTTTTCACTTTCTCTTATGAAAGATGCTCTCTTCAGCTTGGCTCTGATACCATGTTAATGTTTAAGCTATTATTAAATTTCTTTGCATTTCAATAAATAACAATAGCATAAGATAGGATCACTGAGAAATACACAATCACAAGAGACACATCATTTATCCTGGAAAACCCTCATGGGGTAGAAAACCCAGCAAAACTTGCTTATTATAGATAGTCAATACAATGCCAAGAGATAACTCAAACAAATATAGAAAGTCCTCTCCCAAGGATACACCTCTCTCTCTATCTCTTCTCCAATTGTAGCTCTGAAACTTGTCTCTCAATGAACAAGTGAGTGTATATCTAACTGAGGCGCTAGCCTCCTTATTTATACAACATTGGCACGTGTGGAGGTGTCTTTTCACTGGCAGGGCCGACTTCTCCTTCTGGGTGGTTATAACCACCTTTAGTATATTCTGGGGCCTCTTTAATATATTCTGGGGCCGACTTCTTCTTCTGCCTATTACAATTATGTTTTGACCAATCCGTAAAAGGGGATTTGGTCCTTTACAATAGCCGGCATGATCAATCCGCAATGGGGATTGATCCAATGAATAATATATCAATAATAATTAGAATACACTTTGCAGTTACATTATTTCAACAACCACATGTCCCCATATGGAGCCAATGTTATCCACCAGTTTGCACAAGCTGGATTTTCTGAAGAGCCGCCAGACAATGAGCAATCAGTGCTAATATTTGCAGAGTTCAGAGTTCATCCAGGTCTTATGAAAGACCCATTTTTTCCGCATTTCCACCATTGTAATAAATGTCCTAAGTATGAGAGATTGTAAAAGGCTATTGGCCACCCAAAACCAGGAGCAAGCACATACTTTGGAGTGTTTTTTTCTACTTGTTAATTATTTTTTCCGCTTGCTTCAGTGAGCGATTAAATAATTTCTAAGTTTTTTCACTCAGAAGACTTGCTCCAAAGCTGGAGTATGTGCTGACAAGCAGTTTTTGGCATGGAAAATCCAATGTCTAGTGTTTGAATGTATATAAGCTCATACTAGGACATATTGATTGAGTCATCTGGAAATTGCAGCTAGGTTTGATAGGTTTTTTTTAAGTTTTCAGTGAATTAATTAAATTCCCGCAAAATTGGAATTTATTAATTCTGAGTCAATAAAATGTAAAAATATGGCATCAAACATTGTTAGATGCCATATTTACAGTTGTTTTCTAGTCCAGAGTATCATGTAAACCCCTATTTCCCATCTTTCAAGTTAAAAAAGTGATTATTATCACTAAAAAATCAAAATTACTCGAAAAATAAGGAAAAGGGATAATTAAATTAATCTCCTAAATTTTAGGAGAACTGGGGAACATGATTGAGACATGTTTTTTCATGTCCCTAGTTGACTCGAGGCCCTGGGCGAGTTTAATTGAGGTAGGGACCACTTGATTGAGGTGACATGGAGTTAGGAGGAGATCCCAAAGTGGGAACTCGACCCCTTCTCCTAGGTGGCGCATTCCTAGAGCATGGCGCATCTCCTAGAGGGCCCACGCATTCCTAACTAAACCTTCACTACCCATTACTCCCACTCCCACCACTCACCTTCACTCCCCTTTCACTCCTCTTTACCAAACACCACTTTACATCCACTCCCCTTATCCCTAGTGCATCTACTCTTCTACTCATGCGCAACTCCCTCATCTCCCACGCTTTACCAAAACCCTAAACCTAACCCTAGCGCATGCATGCTTTGGAATTGTCATCCCTCAACCTATTTAAGAGAGGTCGACCTCTCCCATTTGTGAGTTCAGTCTTGGGCAAGCAAGCTATTGTAATATTTTTATAATCATTTGGAATAAGAAAGACTTTGGAGCTATTTTGTGTGGACTCAAATGTGTGGATGCTTTGACCTAAATGCAAATGTTCTCATGAGGTAACATGTATTATTTACATTTCAGTTTTATGGTAAATTGTTAAAGCCTTGTAGGTATGCTATCATATAATAGGGTAAGAGTAATCTAGCTTGATTTATCTTACTTCTTCTTTACATTACAGACTTTTATACTGCATGCTTTATTTTCGGTTAAATTAACATGCGTATGTGCGATGTGTTTTGTAGGGAAAATCTTTAACAATTTTGTGCAGGATTGAAGTGAATAGTTACAGGTTCTTCAAGTTTGAAGGATTGACGGGTGGTGGTTTCTATCGTCTTCGTCCAAAGGATTCTAAGATCAAGCTCCCTCTTCTTCATACCAAGAGAGCCCCATAGCCCAAAGTTCCAGGCTCAGGGGGAGACTCCAGAAAACTGATAAAATTCATATCCCATCTTTTTCTTTGATTTGCATGCAAATTTAGAATATTTTCAATTTAAATTTTAAGCATCTAAAATCTGCATGCAATTTATTCTAGTTCTCAGCTACAAGTTGTTAATTTCAAAGGATAGATCTAGGCTAGTTTTAGGCAATTTTTTTTATTTTTTTCACTTCGAAATTAGATCAAATTTTTGTTTAGCTTTAATTTTCTGATCAAGCTAATTGGCTGCCTTATGTTTTCTGTTCTAAAACAGCAAACAAAAGCATTCAAAAGAGCCTAAGTTAGGTCCCTGCAAGCTGCCCAAAAGGCCCTAAAAATTTGCAGTTTGCCTTAGAAGTTTTCTAAATTTTTTTGATCATTTAAAACTCTTTCTTATCATATTCTAACGTGATTTACTTGCTGTTTTCTTGCAGCAAATACAGGTTCAAGAGGAGATTATGCCTGTTTTGGGCAAAATCAAGGCTCCCGGGGACCTTGGGGAGTTGTGACTTCGTCAAAACAAAGTTTTTTTTTTCTCTCTTTTCTTCTTGTATTCTTCTTAACGATCCAATAATAAGGATCCCTCTCCTTGTAAAAGAGCTAAAATATCAAAGAGAACTCTGGTTCTCCATTGTAATAGTGCAAGCGGGCCCTTTGTGCCCAGTTTCTTCATCCCCTTAGGGGGATTTGTGTTGTGGGTTTTTTTTTCGTCCTTTTTGAGTTGTGCATGCTTAAAATCTAGTAATCAAATACACAAGTCAAATATATCAAACACACTACAACACTCTAAATTTTATGCATGTTAACCAATTCTCAAATTTTCATGCATACTTAATCAGTTTTGCAACAATATTTAACTTTCAAGCAGTATCTTGTTAATCTCTCTCAACTACAAAGCAGGGTACATACATTTAATTGTTGCAAATTCATCTCTTTACACTTTCAAGTGTTTTTGCAAGTTCATTATTTACAAAGCAAGGTGTGTGATCTATCTATTTCAAGTTTTATCAAGTAATTGAACCTTGCTAGTTTAATAGGACAATCTCTTAAGATTGTGAGTTCATTGGGAGGAAAAAGCCTAAAAGTGACCTGCGAAGTAAGGCGGGCCCTCTCGGGACCTGGCTTCCCACCCGTTTTGGACATCCAACACTTTTAGTGAATTTACTGGTGAGACCATTTGGGTTTCGGTAAATTCTCAGCAGGTTCAAGCAAAGAACAAGCTTCCTAAAGGGGCCAAACACTTTTCATTAACTAATTACAAAATTTACCTTAATAAAATTTTCGATCTACATTGCCCACGACTCCTTTTAAGGCACTGGTTAAAAGAAACTTTCTATTTATCTTATGTGAGAAGTTACACTTATGCATGTTGTCTAATCTTCTTATATGCTCTTGAATATTGCAGATGTTGTATCCTTTTGATTTATGAATGTCTCTTGAGCAAAGTATATTTTTATTGTGATAAATGCTAAGTGTTGAAAGATCTAATTTTATTATCAAGCAATAAACTCCTAGATTAAATGCCTTTTTCTTTCTTAGTTTAGAAAAGCCTTAGATTTATTTTTGTAGGGACTACCCCCCTTGGCTTCACTAGGAGTTGGCCTAGACAGAGGAGTTGAGGATTAGGTGACAACACCTTGACTTGAGACTTGCCCCCAATGACACACCAAGTGGATTGAAGGTTTCTTCCACGTTACCCCAGGTGTGTATTAGGATGACAACATGGCCCATTATTATGGGATACCATGATAAGATCTACGCATTGGTGCAAATAAAATTTGGTTCTGGCATGTTTGTTGAAATCCAGAGTGGGCCTAATGGTTATGAACATGTGTTTCCTCTTAAGAGGTCACAAGTTCAAATCCAGAGGGGGGTAGGGTATGTATACCTCCGTAGAATTTAGCAGTCAAATCGTTGCATGGAGGGGGTCCTTTGTCCCACAAACAAGGGGGTCTCATACACCAATTTGGTCTCTGGCTTGGCTGTGACCTTAAAATTAGATTATTTATTTATTTATAGCCAAACGACCTATAGGTAAGTAATATTCTAATGACTAACAAGTATATTGTCACTGGTAAGCTCACCAAACCCAGTTTCGAACATAGAGATAATTGCCAACATGACCAACTTCTGCATTCCATTTGTAAATGCTAAATTTTCTATTCTCAGGTGCTCAGCTGTTTTTTAATAGTGTCATTGAGTATTTATAATTTTTTCCATTTCTATGCATATGATTTCATCCGTTTAGTTGAAAATGTTCCACTTTGCAACATCGATACATATGAGCATGAACATGATTCTGCAAGGAATGATTAGTGTTTTGCCCGATTCACCTGATCCATGACCTTACTGGTTCTCTCATGAGATGATCTTCTCTTGCACTATACTTTTCTCATGATAGAAGAAATCCGCATTGATCCTAAAAAATAGTCTTTTTGACTTTCTATATTTGGTATATTGTAGCTCAGCAACATCTTTATATGACTTATCAGCTTCGAGTCCTGTTCTTTTTTGCCACAATGCTAATATGCATCAGACCTGAACAATTACAATATATGCCTAAGAACTCTTCTTGGTATTATTTCAGCACGATCTTTCCATTTATCAGAATGAAATATATTCACCACAAGAATGAATACTTCTTCTTGGTCTCTACCTTAACCAATCCACAAGCTGCTCTACGGTAGTTTTGCTAGAATACTTTGCTCCCAGCATTCCTGAATATTCTTGAGATAGATGATGATTTATTTTAGACAAACTATTTGGACCTTTCGAATGTTAAAGAATGATTGATGACATCAATTAGCTTGTAGTTTCTTTTTATCTGGAGTCATGATGAGATGCCAGTTTGACAGTTATTTTTGCATACTGCTACGAGTCAGGCACTTGTGCTTTCTAGATTCACCAATCTTTCTATCTTGCTCAGATTTATGGAGCCTTTGACCTCAAGAGTGCCTATGATGGTGATAGAAGGAAATCATGAAATAGAGCCTCAAGCAGAAGGGGAAACATTTGCTTCTTACAAGGCTCGGTTTGCAGTACCATCTCAAGAATGTACCTCAAATAGTAGTTTCTATTACTCTTTTGATGCCAGTGGAATACATTTTATCATGCTGGGAGCATATGTGGACTACAACAAAACTGGTAGACATTTGCCTCTAAGTTGTAAAATAATACTTTGCATGCAAAACTTGGTGTGTGTAAGGTTCATAATTGCTTTGAAGGACACATGGAGCTCATAATGGTAGCATTGTGTACTAATCAAGATAGCAGCATGTACTGTGGAAAAAATTACTTTAGGCAGCTTTGAAACTTTGTATCGGTGCTGAATGTATGGAACCATGTTTAAAGCTATACTTTTAAAATGATCCATTAGTTTCTTTCCCGCTGTCATCTAGGCATGCAATATTCTTGGCTGAAGCAAGATCTGGGGAATGTAGATCGTGAAGTTACACCATGGTTAGTTGCAGCATGGCACTCACCCTGGTATAATAGCTATTCTTCACATTATCAAGAATTTGAATGCATGAGGCAAGAAATGGAAGAACTTTTGTATGGATTTGGCGTGGACATAGTCTTCTCTGGACATGTAAGTCATTATAGCAGTCATTTTGCATGCATCATATAAAAATCCTATGACATACAGCATAAAAGGTTTAATTAAAGGACAAAGGAAATGGAAAATAGTAGTTGTCTAACAGAACCATAAGCATGCGTTTGAATTATAGATTACTTTTATTATCTTACCTTGAATGCTTTTCCATTGCTTTTATCATCAGATGCAGATTTTAGTTTTGTCATCAGTACCTCTATTGGAAGGCAAAAATTGTATGGAAATAATTTAGAATCAGTTGATCTCTAAGCCAAAGTACCACATTGGGATCTGTTCGTACTTTTATTGCAAGTGTATCTTTGTGAACCTAGGTCATAACCATAGATAGGTTAACCCTGGTTTGAAGGGTAACCATAGTTAGAGTATCATTTAGGTGTGTAATTTATCAGCCTTCTTTAACGTAAAAATAGTTAGCTTAAGCATATCCAGGTCAGTTCATTAGAGTGGGTTAAGAATCGAGTGATATGTGACTTGTAGACACTCTGTTTCATTATGTATGTGTGTAATTTGGATGTAATTTGGACTTGGAAAGGAATCACTTTCAAGAGGTGGCAGACATGATTGGATCCTGTTATCGCACAGTTTGTAGCTAGGAGTAGAGGCTATA
This sequence comes from Picea mariana, assembly GCA_032191745.1. Classification (NCBI taxonomy): domain Eukaryota; kingdom Viridiplantae; phylum Streptophyta; class Pinopsida; order Pinales; family Pinaceae; genus Picea; species Picea mariana. Next base: position 20,887 of record JASDQU010205583.1, read on the forward strand.
AGGTAGAAGGCCAAACTGGCGTAACAAGAACCTATCCCACCCAATGTCACCACGATGAGTAGGTTCTTTCTCTTTAGGGAGGCTAGGCCCAGGGGAGACGTCCCCGGTGACTTGGGGTTTTGAAAGGGCAAAGAATAAAGGACAAGGACAAATTCCCCTTTCATAGATCACCACCAATCTGATAGTCCCGGCTAAACAGCCAATAATAAGGTGTAACCAAACAAAAGAAAAGCACCTGCTTGAGACAATACAACAAGGAAACTGATACGTGCAGTCTTTGATTAGTACTTCATATATATTAAAGACTATCTGGTATTCAATATGAGCAGTTTAAAAGTAAATGTTGACGAAGTCAATGTTTACAAAATAGCAATAGCAGTAATGTCACTTCACCAATAAATACTAGAATGATACATCATTCAATACAACAAATCACTTCTTAACTCAATTAATGCCTTAAACAATCATTCAATTGTTCATAAAGTAAAACATTGCTGCATTGAGATGAAATAACCAAGAGTGACGTCAACAACTTAGGGTTAGTAGGTTAGTGCAGTTAGGGTTTTAAATTCAAGTTTTGAGAGTGTTTGGATCAAAGTCTTACTTCAACGTTGGAGGTCTTGGGATCAGTGCCTTAGGGTAGAATGGAGCCAATAAGTGAAGGATGCACAGGTTGAAGGAGATGAGATTTCAAAGGACTAGAGGGAAAAGTTTCAAGGTGCTGCTAAAGCAGGGCCTCAAAGACATAACCCTAGGGGAGAGAGGCTCACTCCGGTGTTGCAAAAGAAAGGCCTCATGCTTTCACCTCCTTCCCGGCAAACGACTAGCTCAGATGAAGCACAAAGTCAAGACAAGAGGGCTTAATGAGGGAGAGTGTTGCTACAGCAAGGCTATTTCATCAAACCCTAAAGGAAAAACGACCCTAAGTGTAGATAACCTAGGCCTGGGACGTCTTCCTCCTCTTGGATTTTAAAAGGTATGGCTAGCACAGGGGAAAGAGAAACAAGGAGTGTAGCTATGGCTAGGCTCTCTTCCTCTCTTTCAATGGTTGAAGGTTTCTCTATCAGGGGACATGAGACAAGGACCTACTTGTGTTCTTGTCACCTAGGGTTTTGATTCAACAAATTTATAAGCAATATGAAAGGAATTTAAACTACAACCATTCAATAAGAAGTTTTGCAGAAGAAACACTTACAATTCATGAAGAAATAACCATGCAAACCCTAGTTGTAACACCTTCCTTCAAGAGAAACACCATAAATGCCAAAAAATCTCTTCCTTCAACAAGTGCGCATCACTTAGTTCAGCCAAAAACCCCAATAGGGCGCTAAAAATCAGATCTCACTATGAGTGAGTGAATTTGTGATGATAAAAATGAGAGTCAAAACCCTCAATATATAGTGTATCAATGACCTAATTTTACCTTTTAGGTCATAAAAAGGCTGACAAGGCCATAATGTCAAAATCATACTGTTTTTTCATTAAATGCTAAGTAAAATCCCTAATAAAGCAAAAGGTGAGACGTCAAGCCCCCCTGAGGGAGACGTTAGCCCTTTCTAGGGCCAGTGCAACATCCAGAAGCCAAACGTTAGCCCTCCTTGGGCTCTTCCAAACTGCCACACGTGCCAACCACCCTGTCCATCTGCCATATGCTCATGATGACGTCATTAGCCTCCTGGTGACGTCCTGGGTCATATGGAGCCAACGTTCCACTGCAAGTGGGTCAATCCCCCTAGGTCCAGCTCAGCCAAAGTGCCCCTGATGGAACGTCCTCTTCTTCCCCGGTGCAAAGGCCTTGATCCATCTCCATCCTGTCTCTGCCCCCTGATGGGGTCTCAACATCCATCTGGTGGGCTCTTCAGCCCCATGGAGGTCCGAACTGGCCATCTCCCCATGTGTACCAGTCCAAATGGTACCTGTCTGTCGGGCATGGTCTTGCACATCAAAAGCTACGCCCTCCATGGGCTCATCAGTCACAGGGATCATAGAAATGTCAATCACATCTCATCATCAATATTATTAAACATATGCATAAAACCCCTAATACATTAGTCAATAGCTCCAAGACATTACAAAAACCTACAATACAAGATTGGAGAAAAGGCCAAGGCGTCCTATTGGGCTAGTGTCCACAAGAAAAGGAAAGTTTCTAGGAAGATCTCATCCAAGCCATGTAAGTGAGGTGATGTGGCTAGGGGATGTCCAAACATGTGGGTGCAGTGAGGGCTAAGGATGCATAAATGTTACCTATGGGTGCCTTTGTAGAAGGCAAGTTGTACCTGTCATGGATGCATTTTTTCCAAGCCCATTCTTGCCTTTATTCTTTTTCTTGCTTTATTCTTTTATTTGCTTTTCTTCTTCTTTTTCTTTTCATTCAAGAACTAACCAGGGGACACTGCCTTGGCATGGTGACCAGAGCTGACAGCGTTACCCACAAGTACTTTCATAGAGATGAGAAGGTTGGCTTGTGATGAGACCCCCTTTCCCTTGGCCATGCAACCAAAGGTCACTGCCCTGGCGTGGTAACGAGATGGTGGCAATGTCATACTGTTAGGTACCCATGGACCTAATAGGCTGGCTCGTGATGAGACCCCCTATCCTCTGACTAGGTCTTATTTTGTTATTTTCTAGGTCCCTCTTGTTTCTTGTTGAGAGGCTTTTTACTGCTTTCTCGGGGATCCCTAGGCGGAGCATCTCGAGGTTTTATTTCTAGGCTTTTGTCTTTTACCAGCTTCTTTTACCTTCTGGGCCTTTAGCCCCTTCTTCCCACGAGATAAGATGCAACCTTGCAATAGGTCAACCCAATGCCTGGACAAGGGGAATGGGATAAATGAGTGGGAGATAAGATGAAACAGTGGTGCTATGATGGGAGCGGACGATGGCACAGGCTCGCTAAGCACCTTATCAATTTCCCCAAGCATGGTCAAGTGGGATAATGTAAGATCCAAGCAGTTGTTAGAGATAAAAGGAATCAGATGCATATATTGAAAGGTTTCAATGATCAAAAGTGACACATACCATGACACCTGGACCGATTACCTCATGGAGCAAGAACCTCTTCTGATACAGGCTCGAGCCGATGGTGATGGATGTTGCTGTTGCTGACAAGACAAAAGATGATGAATGAAGAAAAGGCGGGCCCTCCAGGGCCATGCTCAGGTCAATCCTTCTCTCGGTACTCCATGTCTAGGACCTGTGGGCCTCGAGACATGATCTCCTAGTTATCCCTAAAAAGTGGGGATAACAGATCCGAAGATCAAATGTAACTTTCAAAACCTGAATTCTTTTATTTTTTGATAGTGTCACATTTTGCCATATTCTTTGGATATTTAGTCGTCATTGTAGTGGTTAAGAAAAAGGAGTAAAAGAGATTGTTTGTTGCATCTAAGAAGAAGAAAATTAGAAATCATAGATTTCAGAAAGCTCACATTTGCTTAGCGAAGCATTCTGACCTCTAAGATTTGTGGGACAGATTGAGGCGCCCCAAATCAATATGTTATCTGATAAATTTCTGGCTTAGAACAAAGGTATTACGAATTAGGAAAGTTGATAGAACTTTATTCTTGCATTTGGAAAGAAGAAAAATGTGTACCAAAATTTGTTTAGAGGAAATTAGATGTACAAGTACACAGATGTAACTGAAGTTGTTGACCATACGCAAAAGAATTGATTTCTAAAATCAAGCAATTATTTTTGGATTTCCAAATATGGAGAACCCTTGACCAAATTGCTATGCTGCCAGTTGACTTGAAGGTTTTTCCTAGAATTGGTAAACCCAATGGTACTAGACAGATGTATAACAATATTCGGACATCTCCCAATAATATGTGGATTCATTCTATCGTAAAGTCAATGAAAAAGAAGAAATTGAAAAAATTCATGAAAAATGATGAACCAAGAAGGGAATAAACAATCCCAACTGGGTTAGTTTCGGTGGTTGGAGCAGATCTTGCGTTCCTATCTATGGTCGAAGTAGGGTGGAGAGAGATGTCTCATGTTGGTCCCCTATGATGTTTGTATCATGCCTAAGGATGAGGGTGGACTTGGTTTGTTGAAATTAATGTAGCTGCAAGAGCCATTCTCCGGAGGATGGAAAAGACCCTAGCTATGGACTAGGGCCCCTAGCGCACTCCTGGGGTTTCTTGGTATGAGACCAAGCAGTGAGAGCCATGGCAAAAGACCGTTGTGAGGGCCCCCAGTAGATGACTGGGGTTCTTGGTCTAGGACCAAGCAGTAAGACCCTAGATGTGTTCTAGATCCCCTGGATGTGTTCCAGGGAATCCTTGCCCAATGCTTGGATTGTTACTTGGGTATGTTCCTTGGTGGTTGATATAAGTCCCTAGATGTGTCTAGGGCCCTTGGCTGTGTTCCAGGGAATCCTTGCTCAGTGCTTGGATTGTTCCTTGGATGTGTTCCATGGTGGTTGATATAAGTTCCTAGATGTGTCTAGGGCCCCTGGTTGTGTTCCAGGGAATCCTTGCTCAGTGCCTGGATTGATCCTTGGATGTGTTCCTTGGTGGTTGGTATAAGTCCCTAGATGTGTCTAGGGCCCCTGGATGTGTTCCAGGGAACCCTTGCTTAATGCATGGGTTGATCCTTGGTCTTGTACCTTGGTGGATAAGACCCTAGATGTGTTCTAGGGCCTCCAGAAGTGTTCTGGGGAAAATTGGTCTTTGACTAGGTAGATCTTGGTGTAATACCAAGATGTGTTGGTGTGTGATCCTCTTCCTCTCTCCCGGGATGGTCCATGAGACCTAGGAGTGCTTATGAAGATGGACATGACCACATTGTTGATGTACCCTCTTATGCAGTGATGATAAAGTTTATAGGTCACTATGAGACTCATGTGGACATGTTTTTCCATTATGGAACCCCCCTTGACTTTGTCTTAAAAGGTAAACCCTTGTTGTTTTGCTTTCCCTCTTGTTTTATGTGATGGGGATTTTATTTATGTGATTAGGATTTTATTTATGTGATTGGGGTTTTAATTTATATTGATATTAATTGACAATTTAATTAATTTTATATTAATTAAATGTCAATATTTAATTTTAATTTTATTGCCCTAACCCCTCTCCCTAACTATAAATAAGACCCTACCGCCCTAGCATTCAACACTCACTCTTTCTCTTCTCACTCTCCTTTCTGCGGCTACCTCAGTGAATGCTCTCTCTTGTTGATACGGCCTCTCCTTAACTTATCAGTTTCAGATCTGCGATTTTCTGTGTTGGCTTGAGGGTCTGCTGCTGATGTGTGACTGCTGGATTCACCACTCCTGAACTGTGAGGTGCCTCCCTTTCTGCCGGACCTGCTCCTCTTGCTGCCAGACCTGCTCCCTTGCTTCCGGACCTGTCCTCTAGCAGCTGGACTTGTTCCAGTGGGTGTCGTCCCCCTTTTTGGGCCACGGATCTGTGTGTAAGTGCCGCAGGTCCCTTTCTGGGCATTCTCCTTTGCTGTGTGGGCTCCCTTTCAGTTGCTGCGTGGAGTACTGAGATACCTGTGGGGGCTAGCAGCTTGCTGTCCAGTTTTTGAGTGAGGGTTTTCTGTTAGCTAAGTAAAGGGTTTGCTATCTAGAATGGTGGAGTGTATGCCACTTACTGTCCAGATCTGTGTGAGCGTTTTTTTTTGTGGTTGATTTCCTTGCTGTCTAGATCTGTGTGAGGGTTTGCTTGTGGTTGATTTGCTTACCTGTCCAACTCTCCTTCCTGTGCTTTCACTGTTTATTGGAGGGTTTTCTATTGGGGTTATTTGCTGTTAAGACTGTGGTTTATTGTTGTCTTCTTTGGGGTTTCCTATCTATGGAAAAACTGTCCCACAGTTCTCTTGACAGAGATCAAACCCTAGAGGCTTGATCTATGAACCTAAACTAAGTCTGAGCATACTTACAGAGGCATACTTCTACATATGTGATAGGTACATCTTTCATTGATTTAGGAGGTAAGCTAAAGTTTATTCTATACTCGGAAATATTGTTTGTTTCAGATCTGTTTATCTTCTATGCTGATCTAGTGAATAGAAATTTTTAAAAGCATATTGTTTTTCTATTTTCCCTAATTCTAACAGTTTGATTGATGTGGCAACCTAGGGGAGTATTCTTGCAGCCAAATGGGTGGTTCATTGTCTGGAAGGGGCTATTATGTCATTGGTTGGCTTTAGTGTAGCATGTGAGAAAGGTTTAGGGGATTTTCGACTTATGCGTCACTACTTATCCCCCCCTACCTTGTTCTAGGTCCCCGACTCATTTATTCTCAAGAGTATTTGGATGACTTGGATGACAATGGCCAATTTGATTCATTGGAACACGAAGGTCATTAGAATAAGATGGGACTTGACAAGGTGTCCTATTTGGAGTTGGAGGATGCTAGGGAGTTGTGTTACAGAGATGCCTTTCGTCTGAGTAGAAAGGGAATCTTCTTTTGGTAGGACTTGTGGGATTCAACAACACATTCTTGGAAGGATTGGTGTTCTTTGGTGCACGAGTTTTCTTTGCTCCCTTCGGATCATCCAGTAATCACAAAGCTAGTTGGGCTTCTCCATGAGGAGGATGTGTATAAGATGGATATTGCTGTGACAAGGCTCTTTTGGCATGATTGGGGTTAGATATTTGGCCACCATCTTCAACAATATGATTTCTTGATGCTTTACTCCATTTTACATCAACAACATAATCTAGCTTCGGTCGTTAATGCTTATTGGGTGTCTATTGATTCACAGGATAGGTAAGTTTGTCGGCTTCACAATGTATGGAATATCTTAATTTCTTATAAGCTAAGAGTGTTTGCTTGGTTTCTTATATATTAGGGGCTTCCCTCCAAGGCCAGGTTGTCCAAGAGTGGGCTTTTTTATGGTCTTTACCTGGTGTGTTAGTGCCCCAAGACAATAAAGCATATGTTCTGGGAATGTCAGTTTTACAAGGAAAGTATGGCAATATATCTAGGACCAACACCTAGTTCTTCTTTAGGGGAGGGTCCATTGGAGGGTGACCTTCTTAGGTGATCGCCGTGATTTGGTGTGTTGATCTTTTATTGGTATTTGTCATTTCTTGTGGGTCTCGGCTCTTTTTTCTCTATGGAAGATACATTGTAGGTTCCTTTGTGACCATGAGATCAGTAGTTTGTCTTCTTTCTGTTCCATGTGGACAGATGAGGTATGTATCTAGTGGTTGGCCAAAGGGGCCTCGTTGATGATGGATGCCAAATCCCTAGATGTAGTACCATACTCTGATTTTATTTCTGGTCTAGTAGTTTTGAAGAAGGGGATATACATTTCATTGTATATACCCTTCCACCTTTTTACATTGCTGATGTAAATATATTCTATATATAAGGCATATTTTTCAAAAAAAAACATGAACTTCAAAGTCCTCATAGTTCCTTTCTAAAATTTTATTTCATAGAAACTTGTAAACAACCCTAAGTAACTTTCTATTGCCATGAACTCTTTTAAAAATTGACAAACACATAAATGACAATCCATAACAAAAGTTGCAAGAAAAATCTATAAGGCTTATTCATAAAAAAGGGACAGTTCTTTCAAAACTTTTCCTTGTCAAACACCACTTAGTGGCAAAATCAATTGTGATGAACAAGTACGTTTATAGGTGTTATTTCCATTCTAAGTTGCAAAATTTAAAGAAAGGAAATAAGACCTTGTTGCACATTAGAAGAGTGAAGCCTCACCTTGCATAAGCTCTGAGGTGGTTGTTGACCGCTGGATTAGCACAGGGGTCAACTCATATATATTCAAGATTATCTATGTTGAAGACAGCAGGGTTCTACTGGGTGTTTTTAAACACCAGCACTTATTTTTATGTAAACGGGATCTCCGCACCCCTGCGAGGGTAGCATTATAATAATGTCTGCATGGATCATAGTT
>JASDQU010205585.1:24423-36232 GCA_032191745.1 Picea mariana
AAGGGAGGCTCATCTATTCCTTAAGAGTAAGGGATGGTATAAGGAAGTGTAAATATGCCAAGTAAAAGTATGCTGAAGACTCATTATAATATAGAGGCAGAATATCATTTAGGTATATTTGTATATATAAGGGAAAGAAACAACTTATGGTGGTGATTGATTATGAGCAAGGTTTAATATATTTTGGAGAGATTATTCCTCGAAAAAAAAAAAAAATTTTGATAAGGTGTGAGGGACCATCCACAAAATAATGAAAGATCATTGTAATCATGATTAGAGGCAGTGCTGGTGAAAATTATTTGATGAAAGCCACACTTAGGGAGGAATGGCTATTGTTTGAATGGTAAAGAAGGGAATGACAATCGCACGAAAAGGAACAACAATTATTCTTGTTCAAAAGGAATAGCAGGTGCGCGAAAAAGGGAACAACAGTTGATCCATTCAAAAAGGAACAGCAGGCGTGCGAGAAAGGAACAACAGGCGTGCAAGAAGGAACATTAGTTGTGCAAAAAGGAACAACAGTTGTTTCGTTCAAAAAGGAAACAACAGGCACGCGAGAAAGGGAACAACAGTTGTTCCATTTCAAAAATGAACAACAGATGCGCGAGAAAGGAACAACATCTTCATGGACATCTAAAAGACATAGTCTATGTGATAAAACAAAACAGGAGTATGGAACAGAATAAGGTGCTAATTGTAGTTATCTATCCCGATTCATGTTTCCTAGATGACTTTTTATAAAACAAAGAAAAACTAACCACTCAGTTGGAAAACTATGTACAGTATGTACAATATAAACAGAATACATCATTTATGGAGTTGGGGTGGCTGGGTTACCTTCCCAATTAGCCAAAATCTACACCGTAGGGTCTTTACTTACTTCTTGATAGAAAGAATCTTTTGAAGGTGGCTGGTGGTAAAGTCACAGCCGATGTCCATTGACTAGAAAGGGTGATCTAGAACCATCGATGGTGCTCAAAGTAAACATCCCATTATCATGGAATTCATTAATTTCATATGGCCCTAGCCATCGTGTCTGTAATTTCCCAGGATAGTCCTAAAATCTGGATCATAGAGGAGCACCTAGTCGCCTTTCTTGAATGATTTCTTCTTGATATGCTTGTCATGCCAGGTTTCTCTCTGTTGTTGGATAACAACTGTGCGCTCCACAATAGACATACATGCTTCATCCAATTCACTGAGTTGTTGAAGGCGTCGTTTATGTGCTTCTGTAAAATTTAGTCTAATTTCCTGGGCCATTCTTAGGGTATTGATCTCAAATTCTATTAGGAAGATGGGTTATTTACCATAGACTAGATGGTAAGGAGAGTAGCCAGTGGTATTACACCAGGTTGTATGATAAGCCCATAAGGCATTTGGGAGCTCAGTAGCCCAATTCTGTCAATTTGTTGAGACAGTCTTCGTTAGAATTCCCTCTAAGACTTTATTGGTTCTTTCTACTTTCCTGTTTTCTTGTGGGTGGTATGGAGAGTTAACTCTGTGCTTGATGTGATAGCTGTCCAGGGTGGCGGTGATTCTATGACCTGTAAATTGTGACCCTCCATCAATAATTATTTCTCTGGGTAGTCCATACCGTACAAACAATTTGAAAAGGAATTTGATGACTACTTCTTTTGTTGCATTTGGTAAAGCTTCTCCCTCTACCCATTTGGTCATGTATTCTATTGCAATAAGAATATAGGCCTTTTGATTTGAATTTGTATTAAAGGGGCCAACTAAGTCCAGTGCCCATCTTTCAAATGGTTCTACAACTAGTTGTGTTTTCAAGGGCATTTCATCAGCCTGACCTGGTTTCCCCATCCGCTAATAGTTATCGCATGTCTGGACATATTTATTATCATCTCTGAATATTGAGGGCCAATAATAGCCCATTTGTAAGATTTTGTGTCCAGTCCTACAGTCTGCAAAATGCCCCCCATAGGGCTCGTCATGTCCTGCTTTCAATATGTCATAGATTTCATCCTCTCGTACGCATTGTCGGATCTGGATATCAGCTCCTATGTGGAAAAGATATCCACTGATCCAAGTGAATCATGTGCTACGCTGGATGATCATTCATCTTTCCTTTAATGATAAATTTGTCGGTAATTTTCCCGCTGCTAGATAGTTTGCTACATCAACGTACCAAGGTGGTTTTGTGTCAATAGCAAACAGATTCTCATCCGGGAATTGATCCTCAGTTGTTAATGAGTCATCTATTTTTGGGAATCGGGACAGGAAGTTTGTGACAATATTTTCTCTCCGAGGTTGATATTTGATGGTGATATCAAATTCCTACAATAATAATAACCATCGAGTGACCCGTCCATTAGTAATTGGTTTATTAGCTAGATATCTAATGGCATAATGATCAATATATAGGATAACTGGATAGCCTGTTATATAATGATGAAATTTATTGATGGCATGTATAACAGCTAAGAACTCTTTCTCTATTACTGTATAATTAAGTTTGGTTGAAGTTAGATTCTTGCTGATGAAATAAATGGTGTAGGGTTTCTTTTCTTCTTCCTGTCCCAGAACAACGCCTATGGCAATGTTTGAGGCGTCGGTGGAAATTTGAAATGGTATTTTCCAATTAGGTACCCTCAACACTGGCGCTGTTGAGATTAGTTTCTTGAGTCCTGCAAAAGCCACATCGCATTTGTCAAACCATTGAAATTCTACATTACCTGTCAAAGCATGTAAAGGTGCAACGATTTTTGAAAAATTTGGCATAAATCTGCGATAGTATCTTGAAGCACCAAGGAAACTACATACCTCAGTTTGTGTGTGTGGAGTAGTTAGATTAAGAATTACCTCAATTTTTGTTGGGTATACTCTAATTCCATCTGTAAAAATGTAATGCCCTAATAGTACACATTTTGTCATCATCATGTGACATTTTTTGTGGCTTGAACATATTAACCTGGTAGTGATGCATCGTTCCAATACCTTCTCCAGATTGTTCAAGGCTTGATCGAAGTCATCACCGTACGGGGTGAAATCATCCATGTAGACTTCGATCCCTTCACTAATCAGATCATTGAATATGCTCAGAATGGCCCTTTGGAATGTAGATGGAGTGTTACAAAGTCTGAAGGGAAATTCTTTGTAGGAAAAGGTACCCGAGGGACATGTGAATGTTGTTTTATCCTGATCTTCTGGGGTAATCTGGATCTGATTGTAGCCATCGAAATTGTCTAGGAAAGAGAAGAATTTCTTCCCTACCAAGGTATCCAGGACCTGATCGATGAAAGGTAATGGAAAATGATCTTTTTGAGTAGCTTTGTTTAGTTCCCTGTAATCGATGCAGATTCACCACTTCCAGTTTTTCTTTGGGACGATGACTAATGGGGAAACCCATCGACTATCTGAGACAGGATATATAAAATTTGCGTCCAACAGCTTTTGTAGCTCTTTTTTAACAATATCTTTGAGGTGGGGGTTCAATCTTCTTTGCGGTTGTCGGATAGGTCGGACGTCTTTCTCAATATAAATGTGGTGTGTGCAGAGTTGTGGATCAATACCTTTCATATCAAAGTACTCCCATGAAAAATATTTCTAGTATTTAGAGAGAGTTTGGATTGGCTTTTGTTGTTGTTTCTCTTCTGGGTTGGCATTAATGTTCACAGACTTCCCTGGTGTGATCTCAACTGATTTTTTGTTGTGAACAATGGTAGTCAGAATTTGTTGTTCCATTAAATCTTCCAACGGGTCTCCCTGTGCTTCACAGTCTAGAACAACTTGGAGCATCTGGCATGTTGGGTTACTTACAATGGTTGGGTTTTTAATAAACCCATTGATTACATCATCCTCTAGTTGATTCTTGTACTTGAGGGCTTCTTCCATCGTTAGTGGGGCACGCAGATCCTTCTTAGGATATCGTGGTGGTGGCAATTGTGGGTGTACAATCGTTGGAATAGGTTTGGATGGAGGATATAATATGAGATTCCTTGTAACCCCTCCTCTAGTAATTGTCATTGTACCTGATCGACAGCCTATGTACGCATCAGTTTTCGTGAGCCATGGTCTTCCAAATATCAATGGATGCCCTTCAAGTCCACTTTTTGGGTTGATGATGAGAAAATCTGCGGGATATTCCCAAGAATCAACTGAAATGGCTATATCATGTAGTGTGCCGAGTGGTTTGATCACTGATCGATCGACCAATTGCAACATAATCGGGGTTGGGTCGAAAGAGTGAAGACCCATGGAATTGCAGGTTTCCATAGTTAGAATATTGATGGCTTCCCCCAAATCAACTAGGGTATTTGGAGAGGAACAACCCTGAATCTGAACTGTTACTATGGGGTTCCCTAGATCTACATATTTAACTAGTGTTTCTCTACCCAAAATTAGATCAGATAAGGCTCCCACTACATGAACTATTGATGAATAATTTTTTATTTTTCTGACAGTCTTCCTCCCACATAGCTCCTTGATTGTCTTTGTGTAGATCGGTATGTCTTGCAGGAGTGGAATTTTGATGTATAAATTCCCGAGTTCCCCTACAATGTCGAAGTCAGGATATATGGTGGGTTTCACTATCATCAGTCTTTCAGGGAACAGAGGGGAGGGAATTGCATCCTTATCAGAGTCTTGTGATTTGACTGTGTTCCTCCCTTGCTTGATTTCTTATGTTATCACCACAGTCGAGGGTGTTATTGCTGGTTATTTTTCATTCCCTTGTTCTCGGGGGATGTCATTTTGTTCGGGAAAGATGATGCACCCTGATCTTAACCGAATTTCATTGCACCCTACCAAATTGATTTCCCCTTCTCCACTTTCCATAATCTGGACGAGATGAGCTAGTCTATTATTGGGATTCAGGTGGGGTTGGGTAGGTAATTGAGGGTGCAATTGTGATTGGGGAAATGGGAGTGGAGTTTGTAATGGAGGTTGGGTTTGAGAGGTCATCCCCATAGGTTGACTATTCATCTCCATGGGGCGCTGCCAGTTCTAGTTCCAATTTGGGTTTTGGGCAGTCAATTTAGGCCATTGTGGAGGGTAGGTATTATTCAAATTTTGCCAGGATGAGGTGGGGTATTGTGAATTTGTCCAATTGGAACTTGTAGTTGTTTGATTTTTCCAATTGAGGTTTGTGGTAGACTGGTTTGGCCAGGTAGGAATTGTAGGTGGGTACTGTTGGGGCTGCCAGTTCTGATTAGTAAATGGTTGACCCTGCCATGTGTTGCCAAAATTCTTCCATTGATTATACTATCCAGGATTCTATTGTTGATTGTACTGTCCAGGAAAGAAAGAGGAAGGGTCCTGAAACGTATTTTGAGGTCAAGACTACCACTGACGGTGCTGAGCCATTAGATATAATGGTTCTGTTTCCTCTTTTGTTTCTTTGAATACAGATTTCAATCTAGGGAGTGATGGACATTCCTCTGTGTCGTGATCTTTGGCGCAAATAGTGCAAACCCGAACTATATACAAGGGGCATTCCCTTGGACCATGTTTCTTTCTGCACCTGTGGCAAAATATAGCCAAGGTCTTCTCTGTCTCTACTTTTTTTGTTTGGCCTGCAATACATCCAATTGTGTAGTCAGACTGCTCAAAATATCTGTTTTAAAGTTTTCTAGGAGATTATCGACTTTAGCTCACGTAACACCCTTGCTGGAGATATTGTTATTTCTTGTGAGGGATGTATGTATTCCTGACCTGGTCCGTGTATTTCCTCATGAGCACCTGATACACAATAGAACAATATATTCATAATTTTCCTGATAAATGTCACCTTTCCCCATTAAATTCAATGTTTCTACCCATTCATCTCTCATGCCTTTGATCAGAGTTGCTTTGAGTGCTTCACCTGGTAATGTACCATAGGGTGATCTTTGCAAATTATACTGAAATATTTCGACATATTCTTCTAATGATTAATTTTCTTTCACAGTCATTTGAAAGATTTCATCTTTTAGATCTCTAGTTCTGCAATAATCCTGATATTTTAACAAGAAGGTTTGTTTAATCTGGTCCCATGAATTGATGGTTCCACCTCCCAATCCCATGAACCAGCGTAGGGATTCTCCCTTCAAGGTAGAGGGGAATAGTTTTAATTTTTGGGGTTCAGAGGTGTAGTCATACCCTCTACATAGGGCATCAAATTCAAATAGGAATGCATCTGGGTCTTCTGAAATCAGTCCATGGAAGGTTGGCAGGTTTTTTAAGGGGATTTATTTCATGGGGGAATTGGCAATTGGATCAACTATTGGATACTCCAGCGTGGAGGTCTGGGGTTGTTGTTTATTTGCTTGTACCATTTGATCAAAAATGTGCCAAAAATTTTCAGGAGGTTCTTGATCCGGGTATTCTATTTCAAATTGTTAATTATTTGGTCTTCCAAGGAATTTGACTGCACTCCCTTTATCTAGGATTTTAGATATGCCTTTTTCTTTCGCAGAAGACTCAAGATCAAGTGGTGGTGGTGTTGGGTATGCCTTGGCAACCCTGCTAGTTTCTCCTATTCCCTCCTCCAGATTATTAGAGCTTCCCTCTTCTAAGGGGTTGAGCGGTGGGGGATCTGTATTCTGAAAGCTCTTCTCAGTCCCTTCAGTTTTTCTATGAATCTTAGCATGGACCGTAGTTGGTGAAACTACTGCCTGAGGGATTCGGGTGGGTCCTTTCGTAGGTCCAACCGAAGCTTGAGATTCACCCTTTTTGATGATTTCGTCTATGAAAGTGCTTCTTCTAGGGATCTCCGAACCCTGGGTTTTGGTAAATTTTGGTGGGGGTTTTGGTTTTTCAAGATCCCTTTTTCTAGTTATATACACTTCACACAACAACAAAATATATTTCAACAAAAGAAAGCACCTACAAGCCTCTTAAGTGTCAACTGGAGGTAAGCATTGGCATAATCATTTTACTTATTACCTGCGTAGGTTCTTACCTTCTGTCCTCAATACCTGGTCCTCCAGAGACACAACTTATGCTACCTTTGACATTCTCCCCGGCAACGATGCCAAAATGTTGGGGTCTAAAGATGTCCTAAAAACAACCTTAGTTTAACATTAATTTATCAACCTGGAGATTCATCTTTTATCTCAAGAATATCAACAAAGTCTATGCAGGTAGCCTAAAATCATGTAGCTAAACCAAATCTGAGTTCATCAACAATCAAGTTCCTCAAACGTTCACCAAAATATTCTAAGAACTAAATGGAATTGAAATCTGATTACTAAGATGCTGTGAAATGGAAAGGAACTAATTAATCTATTGAATTCACTTAACTAGAAAGCAATAATTGAATCTAACTAAGGACTTGCAAAATTAACTATCAAATATGAACTCTAATTACTGGAAAGGAAATGACAAATTACTCTATCTATGGAAATAAACAACAATTATAATCTAATCAGAGGGGACAACTAATGTAACTCTGTCAAAAGGAACAACTATTGTAACTTTAACCAAAAGGAACAACTATTGTAATCTTTAACCGAAAGGAACATCAATCGTAAATCTAAGGAAAAGGAATAGCGTGGATGAAAATGTGAGGAATTTTCAAACAACAACTTCAAAAATAGAAATCATAATAGAAATAATTAATAACTAATGGAAATGTCGGTCTTCTATACACAAACAATCATAAAATCATTAACACACTTATGGATTTATCCTTGGCTATTTGTAAAAGAGATCTGAATCACGAAATGGAAATCAAACTTCGAACTAATACAATTACAAAACGAGACAATAGCTCCTTCAGACTGGGCCCTCGGTCTTCAAAAGTATTTCTACAAGAAACTCAGAGCACATAAATGATAAAAACACTCAAAACTTTCATTGATTCAATGGATGGTAAAACATTTACAAAAACTGCTAGCGTAGAACAATTCTGAATCTAATTACTTGAATGCATTTTTTTCTCTTTTTTTCTGGATCTATTACCCTCTTATATATTACAATAGTTTGGGTAAATCAAGCTATCCTGAGGATCGAAATATCCTTAGGATTGATTTACTATTATAAAATTACAATATAGAAAATGCATTATCTTCAAACTGCTTTGCGCCTAAAAAGTCTTCAACCTTCAATAGCTTGCGCATAGCCAAAATCTCTTTGGTTATCTTTGACAGTTATTTATCCAATTCTGCAACAAAATCAAACCATTCCAATCATAAATTAGAATCTATTTAATAAAACTTTAATAACAACCCTAAGATACATATTAATCATATTCTTTCCTATCTATCCCTAACTATCTAAAGAATCAATCAAAATCATATCATGAACTGTGGGAAAAAGGAAGATATTTATACCTTTTTCGTAACCCAACAATGTGTCGACGATGCTCATTCACAAGAAGCTAATTACAAAGAGGTTGAAAAGGAATTTTAACATAAAGCATCAATTAGAAAACCATAAACATCCAAAACCCTAACCCTGGAAGATAAAATGCCAAAAGTTTTGTGGGCCTCAATGTGGTTAGTTGATACATCAACTTCTCAGGCATACAAATTTTGCATACGATATCTGTTTGGGGTGATCAATACCCTGTCAGAAAGGTGTAGCCAAGGAGTACACATTCTCAATGCATCAATACACACCCTTGGCTATCTACTGGGTGCTTCCATGTCAAAAAAATGTCGTTTGGGGCCTCAAAACAGCCCCAAAAGTTTGGGACCCAAAAGCTCATAGAAAAAATGCCAAGATGTGGAGCCATTCTAAATTAGTGGAACAAGTGGGTGACCACCATTATCGACCTGAATGAGAAGGAATAAATACATTGCATCATATATTGATTTGTATATATATAACTATGAATGAACTAAATAGAATTATGTTCAGAAATTAGTGGTTCAGTTAATAACAACTTAATGTATTAAAGGGGTATTACATTTCTATTTTCAAAGTCATCTACCTCATGGAACTTATCTCTAAGTAAATTGAGTGTGCTTGGTTTGTATAATAGAGATGGGTTTATTCTTAGGTCTCTGTTGTTGTTGTTGTTTTGGTGCATTCCAAAAGTAATAAAAATGGTTCCAATCATCACACTTGACATCATTAATAACATAGTGTAAGTGAACTAGTTGAGCATATCAACAAATAGATATTCCATAACTATCTTCAACCCAATTTATACTCTATTATGTACAATGATATAGTTTATTGAAAACCATTATTGTCTTGGCACTTTGCTCTAATCCTTACATTTAGTTGATTCATTCCTTAACTATAATAACAACTATGAGCCACTATAGGTGTCAAAGAAGTGCTTAGTGTGAGATATACCACCTAGCRTTACCTCATAATTCTTTATATTAGGTTCCATAGAATGTACTCTTTACATCAAGTTCTATATAACGAGAATTCAGTCTTGTTAGTGATTAATTTGAACTCCTTAGAATAATGACATCAAAATTGTGTGCACATATGATAATAATTTCATAAAATATAATTTATTTATTTATTTTTATTTATTTTTTATATTTTAGACTCCATTATGATGCCAATGCGATGCCATACATTTATGCAGAACCTAATCTGAAGAAATATAAAGTAACTTCCAAAGAAACATTGATATATCACAATACGCAAGTGGAAAATGTTCACATAAAGAAAAGGAATTATATGCACTATCCCTCTCCTTATTAACATAGAGGCCAAAATGAGACTAGAATGAAAATTAGGACTATACTATGGAAAAACCAAGGCATGCAAAAATGTAAGAGAAAAAACTCATAGCAAAGGGAGAGGGGATTTATAAGGACCTCAACTTGAGAGGCTCTGTAAGAATTCTAACATTAGAGGACCTAGGAGACATTGTTTAGGTAGAGATTGAACTACTTGAAAAACTATCAGTAAATCTCTCACCATAAATGCTATAAATTTTACTACTTCATTACTCATGGAAATCTCACTTCCCCTACATACATGATGTCATTTACATCATTATTTATGGAGACTCCATGCACGAGATGAACAAAGTTTGTCACACACAAATAATCCAAAATGCATGAGATAATCAAATCCACACACACACACACATATATAAAATGTATAAGAATGAATAGTAATATGATTGCAAATGAAAAAGAGGGCTCACCTATATACACACACAGGGGTTCCCTTAACCAATATTCATGTCCTTTGAGACATGTCCTTTCATTATTAATAATTATTATTTATTAATTATCATTTAATTATTATGTTATTAAAATATCTATTATATATATATATATTTATGTTCATAACATTTCTTTCCTCTTAAAAATGCTTTGTCCTCAAAGCATACTTTATGGAAGACTTATGTATTGTTCTGGCTTGTAATTATTGTCTCCTGATTCTTTATTCTTGAGGTAATAGTCGTTGAGGACCCGAGACGATAGGATATTCTAAGAACTAAGCATAACTATTGAATTGTAAAGGAGTCTTCCCATCATAATTCGATATTTTGCAGATTTGGGTTTTTATAGGGTTCTTAGAAAGAACTTGATACATTTCTACTCCCATGATAGCTTCTACTTTGAACCCCACTTGTAGTGGAAGTAATGTTCTTCGGCATATCGATTATTTGTTTATGTTGATACATTGATTGGCTAAAGTATCGACTTTTTTTATTAGGTTGTCGATAAGGCATCCTTGAAACTTGATATTTACTTCGTATACGTATATCTTTTTCTTAATTAAATTTTGGAATTGAGTCTTCTTCATACCCCTAGATTATTTCTACTTCGACATTTGAAGACCTCTTTACATGAGTTGTAAGGTTGACTAGGTTTGTATTAATTCCTTTATCCAGAATTGAGTTTTTTACATCTAAAGACTTCTCTAGCTCCATAGGTCCCATCATTGTCTCTTTATCAACTATTGATGTTTTGTGATCTATCTCTTCTTTTAAAGACTTTTTATCATGCTTAAGTCTTTTAATCTGTGTTAGTAAATCCTGATTATGTTATTTTAATCATAAAAGTTATTTTTTTTCTTCTGACTTGTCATCTTTATTTTTTTATTCTAGATTCTCCTTTCTTTCATCCTTTAACATTTTAATTTGTTCTAGTAAATTATGATTAATCTTCCTTAGGCAAGAGCTTTATTCCTCTTCTCCAGTTAATTTCTCTTTGAGACCTAGATTTTCTTGTTCCAACTTTTGAAAACACCGCTTCCTCTCCTTACACTTCATGATTTTTGCAAGTAGTCTATGATTATGATTTCTTAGGCAGGAAATCTCTTTGTATTTTTAAATAATGATCTTGTCACATTCTTTCTGTCGATCTTGCAACTTTTGTATTGACTTTTGGTTGTCTTGAAAGTTCACTTCTGATATATACTTTCGGTCTTCTGGTGATAAAGCTTATGAATTTGACTTCATTGTAACATCATGTAATGTGATTTTCTTCTTCTTATAAGAAAATTTCAAAAAATTTCTCCTTGTGTTGAAAATAAAAGTACCCAATGTATCTACCCAAGTTGACCCTAGAATTATATCAACATTGTCTTGATACATTGATACCACATTGAATTGACCTATGAATTTGTAATCACCAATAGATAGTTGCGGGTTCTTAATTTCACATTTCGCATCGGAAAGATGCGTGTCATTTTCAATTATATGTTGTTCTAAAACCATTAATTGGTTCTCCAAGTCAACATTAATGTGATTTTTCCTTGCATTCGGGCAAATAACGACGTTGATATTCTTTCCTTGAATAATCCCATTAACTTCTGATAAAGGATCCACATATTTTTTATAAGTATGAGGGAATCTTCCTTGTTTTTCACCACGAAAGTCCATTTATATAATTATATGTTTGAACCTTGAAATGTAATAATAATATATATTACTTTTCTTCACCTT
>JASDQU010205586.1:902-21632 GCA_032191745.1 Picea mariana
CTGCTCATAGTCTAGCTCTTGGATATGGTACCATTCCCCCAGGGAAATCTTGATGGCTTCCGGTAGGCCTTTCTCAAGGTTTACCTCAACACAAATCCGAGCGCAGGTATACTGGTCCCCTTTCGGTTCCACACTGTCCAGGAAACGCCCAAGCTTGTTTCCAATGTCCTCTAGAGAGCTTCTCGCCCAGAGATGTACGGGGAGGTAAGGAAGTCTAACCCAAACAGGGGCTGCGGTGATATCGTCTCCGGGATTGAAGTCAAGAGTCCAGGGGGCTAAGAACAAGCCTCTCGACCCCATGAAATAGGGTCCAGATCTGAAAATTAGATCACGGTCCTATTTGCTTGAGAAACTGAAGACAAAAAAGCCCCTGCCTACTGCGCTTCGAGAAACTTTTTCCTTTATCAGCGGCCTCCATCGTTCTTCAATCCATGCCTCTACCGTTTTGGGGCTGGGCCATAACCCTGTAAACTTTCCGACGAGGGCCTTTTCTGCCAGAAAGAGGGCAAGGTTGCATGGCTGCTCTGGGGAAAGCTCCAGAGAAGGGATCTCCTCCATCTTCTTAACAAACTTAGACGGAAGGGGAGGCTTGGGTTTAGGTCCTGCAGAGCGGATTAATGCTTTGAAGGCTTCCAAGGGATCCTCCTCAGTCTCGGCAGTCGGCATTGAAGTCATCTCGGCAGGGCGCCGGCCACCGGAGGCTACCTCTGCTACAGAACGCGTGCACGCAGGAGGGCGCGCTGGAACCGCCGAAACGCGCCTTGGAAGCTGAGAGATGCTCCAGATCACTTATGCGCAGGAGGGGCGTGCTGGAACCGTCAAGACCCGACCTGTAAACTGAGAGAGACCGGATCGGCAGCTGCAAAAGGAGCGATGGCGGCTAGGGTTTGGGCCCTAGCCGCATTGGCATTCTGGAGCGGTCCATTTTGATCATATGCTTTTTTTGGGCTACAATAATATTGCCGATGCAGTGCCTTCATAAATTTGGATTATTTGTAGATATTATCAAGGCTGAAACTATCTTTTAGTTATGGAGTATGATACAAAATTGCTTCTAACTTGCTAAGAGTTTTTCTTCTTTGAATATAAGAAAATAGGATAATGGCCCAAGGCCCAAATATCTGGTAGGAGTGGAACTCTACCTCCTTATAGAGCACTAACAAGTTATTTCAAATGACTAGATTTTATCTACATATAATAACATTGTTGCACATCTAATTTTTAAGATTGTATTAACAAAAACTAGGCCAATAACTCTAAACATTCCCCAAATATTCTAATATTTACCTTACTTTAAAAAAATAATAAAGAATACATTTTTATCAAATTATTTTATAATAGTTTTTAAACATTATTTATTTACAATGATCTTTAAAAATGGTTTATTTATGATATAGCATGTTTGTTACTATGTCCTTTTTCAAAAAGTTTTATATTTTCAATTATGTTTCACGTTACACATATAATTTGATGTAAATCAATCATATTATTTGTGATAACACACTTCTTTTTCAAACTTCAAATTATAAAAGCTATATTATTTAATTAAGTTTAAAGAAGATATTATAACTAACATGGATTTTGATACCTAATAAATAAGTATATGTAATAATTTAATAAAGTTTTTATTTTGTTTTTAATTATGATATAAAGTGAGAGATAGGTCATCACTATACAAACATAAAAGGGTTTTAAAAAAATATTCTCTTTAAATTATTAAAATGATCAAAATCATCAAATGAACTAAACTTACAACTACTTAAGTATCAAATCATCATTAATGTTAGCTTATAAATATATCACATTTAAGAAGTTTTTMTATAATAATTGTTCCCACAATGGCATTAACAATGGGTGGAACAAAAGCATTGAGATACTCAAAATTATCATCAAAATTCAAAATTTTAAATTTATATTTTTGTTAATTTTAAAAATTATAAAAGTATAATTAATATGATTTTAAGTATTTGCAAATTAAGTACTTGACATGTCGAATATGCATATGAAGTTTAATAAGTATAATGATTTATTAAACTTTATATATCTTTGCAAATGTTTAGTATAGCTTAAATCCTTAATGATTACAATATCAATGATTCATCTTAACTCTATAATTTGCAGAGTAAATATTCGAGATGTTAACTATACAAGTATAAATATTTATATTCTTTTAAATACTTTTGATTGTTTTTTTATTTTGACTTAAAATTTTGAAATGATTATAATATGAATATTTTTATTTTATTAATATATATAATTTTATAATGTTTTATCATTACTAAGATATATATTGATAAATTGATTTAAATAATGTTAATAATGTTAATAAATAAATATTTTAGATATATATTTTTTTATATTTTAAGTTTGGTGGGTTAATGTAAATGGTTGAAAGTTGTAATTTACAAGAAAAAGGTTTTTAGGTCAAGTTTCATTATTTCAATGGATTTTGTGGGTTTTGCTCAATGTTCTCAACGATCTGTGTTTACAAAATTGTATGATAAATCATTTGAATGCAATAGATTATGATGCAGGAGCATTTTGCCTCCAAAACAATTTAGTTGACTAGACCTAGGGGTCCTTGTAATTGAATTTAATTGTTTGTAAATTCCTTAGTTTTGTTGGAATTCTAGAAAGTTTGTATTATTGGATTGTAATGCATTGTAATCAGATATATCAAACAGTTCTCAATAGGTTGTGAGAGTTAGAGAGATCCTAGAGGTAAGTTAGAGATCTCAGGAAGATTTTGTGGATCTTAGAGATTATTGTGTGAGGGATTTTAAAATTTGAACCTAATTCAAGTATCAAAGTTCTTTGGTATGAATGTTGTAAGCCTACGGGAAAAAAAATAAAGGTCGGATTTAGACAAAGAAAGGAGAATTAGAGGTCCGTGTAAGGGGCCAAGTGTGGCCTAAGGGCAAGAATAGGCCAATTGATTGTAAATCAGGCCTAGAGAGGAGAAGGTCGTGTATAAATTCGTGTACRTATTCATTAATATAAATCTCTGTGTTGATGGGATCTCTATGTTAATACAATATTGGGATCTCTATGTTACATTAGTATCCCTATTTCGAGTGATATCAGTCCATATTAGACTCTCTGTGTGTTTATCTRTTTCCTAACTAGTGGTCGTGTAGGATTAGGTCAAACCATGGGAATAAATCCTTGCATATGATAAGTTGATCGAGATTGAGCATCGATCATCGAAGATATCGATGCCAAAATGCGATTAAAGACTAGTTGGAATCACAGATTAGATCAGTAGAAGTTGGGACGAGAAGAGATCGATTTCTACTCTGTGTGCAGGTCGGAGAACAAAGTTAAAACCCCTTTGCAGGCATCGAGGAACAACAATCGTTAGATCAAACTAAGGATTCAATCGTGAGTGTTGATTCATCAGATTTAAGCCTTGTATGTGGGTTAAGTTTGGATGGACAAGATTATATCTGGAGCATAGGCTCGTCTAGATCGACGACGAAGAAGCAACTTTGAGTTTGGAGTCTGAGGCGATGGTGTAAAGCCTTCAGAACAATGTGTTCGGAGGAGATAGGATACAACAAGGAAAATTACTTTGATGAGGGTAGAGAAATGGACTACATAGATTAATTTGTGAATCGGGATGATCCCAACTAACAGATCTGGAGAAGACACATGTCAACAAACAGACCTAGGCATTTAGAGTAAATGATACTTTGACAAAKCCGACCRACGTTCTAGATGAGTTTGGAGTATCCATGATCAATGGCTACGAAAGTGACACATGGAATCAACTTATTATCATTTGGAGTAGCACGCATCAACAACTATGAAAGTAGACACGTGGTATCATCATATTGGTTGTCGGAGTGGGTCTATTGGAGGTTGTAGAGTCCATGAGCTGGAGGAACTCTGATAGAAGGACAACGTTGAATGACTAAGATCTATTTGAAGTTGAATAGATCAATGGATGTGGATGAGACACATGGCAACTGAAAGATACCAAGATAGGTGGCATAAATGAATGAAAAGTGGACATGTGGCAACAAAGTGCACGAGTGGGAATTTGAACGTGTAAACCCATTGACAAATATTTGGCGCAATGAAAGCGAAATATTGAAAAGTTGTGGACCGTAGATCTTAATGATAAACGATGGAGGATGTCCCAATAATTGATGTCCGAAGGAGTGTGTAGTGGGGAAAGACTACAACAACAGAAGTCCAAACAATGACTAGGATCAGTCAGAGGACTATATCGACGGTATATATTGTGTAGGTGTTCAAGGGCTGAAAGGGAAAGCATGTGTTTTCAAAGTTGTGTGTTTGGAGTGATGAAGAGTTCAGGTGTTGAACCACCTCGAAAAGAATACTCCAATGAGAGATAGGGATTGTCCATCCTGTGACGATCAACGACGAGGATTAAAATTTTGTGAAACCGATAACCTCGTCTAGAGCAAGTCTGATGATAGTACTCTGATATAAATGGTGCCATATAAAGGGCGAAGATTCAACAATAGAACATATCGACGGTGTGGAATCATGTAAGGGATTTGATTCATCGAAGCTTTATTTCAGATTGTCGTCCTCTAAGAGGATTCTGATGGCTTATGGAGAGTTAAGCCCCAATGATGATAGCACATGGTCATAGCTTCTGATCACAAGTATAAGAGTTAAAGTCGAGTGCTTAAGGAGTAAGCACTAGGGAAAAACATTTGGTTCTGTGAGGAAGGGGTTATGACTGTAGCTAGAGTAGAGGCCAATGAATGTATCTAAAGCTGGAATCCCGCATGAGACGAAGGAGAAATTCCTATGAATTTATCAAAAGGAATGAGACGAATTTTCTAGTGTGTATAACAGGAAAATCAGATCTCTATTCAAGAAGGATTTTTGGGGCCCGCGCATTCATATGACAACAAATGAAATCATAACTGCAACATAATTTAGATCAAAAAATCTACACCTATGGGAATTAAGGTTGGGAGGTCATCATTTGTGGTATCAGATCCGGTAAATGATATTTGGAATTCTGTATAGAGAATGTAGAACAAAGACAAATTCAACAGAAGGAATCTTGTACATATTTGGTAGACATGAAGAAAAAGGAATTAAATTCCTTAGTGAATTTTTGCAGAGTTGGTCATTCCAACCAAGAAGTAGAGTTGGGAGAAGAAGTTGAGGAGACAAGATCTTAGCACATATATTGAAGGTATATTTTTATGATTAATCTCTGGATTTTAATTAACATTTTTAGTGTTAATTAACATGTAGAAGTATAAGGATAAGGAATTGTAGTAGCCATTGGAAACCAATAGAGTTGTGACAGAGAAGAAGGAAAGAGACGCTTGTGGCATAACCTTGCAGCAAGGGATGATGTAACACTTCCAGCTGAGGTTAGAGGTGAGAAGAACAATAGGAGTTCTCATAGGAATGTGACTAAGTGTAGAGCCATAGAAGAGGAGAGGAGTACTTAGAAGGTTCTAGTGGGGAGAACCAGTAATACCAAAAGGCCAAAGCTTAGGAGGAAGCTTGGTGAGGTATTGAGTGGTAGGTAAATGATACTTGCTATAGAGGCTTTATGAAACTCATAGTGGACTAGGATAAGTTCACAAGGAGGAAATGGAAATGACTATTGATGGTCATGATACAGGAAGAAGCCACAACCAGAGGAAATAAGATGCCAAAATAGTTGGTAGAAAGAGGGGTCAAGATGAATTTGACAGAGAATTTGTTGAGTTAAAAGAAATAATCGGTATAGTAATGGAGTTTCTACAGGAGACCGAGGAAGACCAAATATATGGTTGGATACTGAAGAGGAAGGCTAGATGACCTATTAAGCAATTGATTGCAAGGAAGTTGAAGTGTATATTGAAGGCTTGGATAAGAGAAGAGGAACTCATAGAAGTTGAGTACAAGAAGTTCTTGGGATTAGGACTAACAATTCACTTTTGTGAACCAGAGCAGGGGGAAATGATTGGAGAGAAAGATGAGTTTCAAAGTGCATAGCTCATAGAGAGCTTGGATACATAGAGGATTCTAGAGGCATCTAATGAGACTCAAGAGTCTCATATTTTTAAAACTAATAAATTTTGTATGATTGCATGTTGTACATGTTATGCAAGTCATGGAGATAGAGATCCACTTGAAGTTGTCCCAAAGGAAGAATTGCCTCATGAAGGCATGGAGAAGGGACATAGTCTGAATTCTGTCATGTCAAAATAAGGGACAACATTGTCTCTTGAAAGCTGGGAAAGAGGAAGTTATGCATATTCAAAGGATGCATATGATGAAGTACATGAAATATTGGAATGGGCCATGCAGGGATACAATGATGCAAGTATAGAACTTTCTAAAGGAGAAATGATAGTGGATGAGGATGGTGCTTGGTGTATGATCATAGAGGAATCCTTACAAAATGATATAATTTTTTGGTAGCAAATCTATCATTTTAATAAATTCCAAAAAACATATTTGATTAAACAATCATGTAGAATGAGCATGCAACTTAAGTATATGAAATATTGTTTGCATAAATTTTTATTTAGTGAGAAGTGTTCTCAAGGAGCTGAGGAAAAAGAGATATGTGAAGACCAAGAGATGGAAGAAACCATACAAATGTTTTGTGGAAATTTGCAGAAGACAAATTGCAATAGTGGTATGTACCAACAGAGGGTAAGACTGGACGTTTAGGAGTTATGGAAGAATTTTATGAAGGTTTATAAGTGGAAACAACAAAATAAGAAAGAGATGATCATGCTAATACAACTTACTAAAGCAAGAAAGGTATTTACACAACAACAAAATAAAGTATGGGATCTTGAAAGGTTGCAGATAGAAACAATGAAACAACAAGACAACAAAACAAGTGGACAACAACATAAAGTTTGGGATCCAGAAGGACATCAATAATTGAAGACTCATGATTAAGAGTCTGATGCAAGAGCATTTTGCCTCCAAAAAAACCTGGTTGACTAAACCCATGGGGGTCTTTGTAATTGAATTTAATTGTTTGTAAATTCATAAGTTTTGTTAGAATTCTGGAAAGTTTGTATTATTGGATTGTAATGCATTGTAATCATATATGTCAAACAGATCTCGAGAGGTTGTGAGATTTACATAGATCCTAGGGGTAACTTAGAGATCTCAGGAATATTTTGTGGATCCTAGAGATTATTGTGTGAGGGATTTCACATTCTAAACCTAATTCAGGTATCAAAGTTCTTTAGTATGAATGTTGTAAGCCTATGAGAAAAAAAATAGAGGTCCAAGTTAGACAAAGAAAGGAGAATTAGAGGTCTGTGTAAGAGGCCAAGTGTGGCTTAAGGCCAGGAAGAGGCCAATTGATTGTAAATCAGGCCTAGAGAGGAGAAGCTTGTGTATAAATTCGTGTACAGATCCTTTTCCTCATGAATCCACATTATTATTCATTCATCTAGATATAGTGTTCATTCATTCATTAAACTACACATGCATGCTTTCATAATCAACTTAATCATTCATTTTTTGACAGAAAACTAACATAACGGTAAAATAACTATTCATGACACATAAACAAAATAGATTTATCGCACGGTTCACCCCTACCTGGGGTTACATCCACAAATATCTGTCTCTTCTTCTCTTTTATTCATATTTTTGCAAAATATTCACTGTGCACATTACATTCTTCAAGATTACAATAAAAAAGGAGGGTAAGTACCCTCTGTGAGGTGGACTAGATCACACCAGGCTCCACATCCTGTGACCTACACCCTCAAAAGATAGCTTATTCAAATCAACTATTTATCCTTTACTAACTGACCACATAACAATGAACTACTCAACAATTGACCAACAACAACAACTGATCAACCCCCACCTAGAACTAATAGGTCTTTATTTATACTATTCTACCGGCTTATAGCCATTACATTCATGTCCAAAACCCTAAACCTAACATGGCTAGGTTTGTCTGCAATCACGCCACACTGCTTTTCCTCCTTCCGCATGCTATTTTTCCTTCTTTTTTTGCATGCTGCTTTTCCTTCATCTTCTACATGTTACTTTTCCTCCCCCTCTTGTGTGCGCTCCAAAAATAGGCTTCGTTTTTCCAAAATAGGTCTGCGCCCAAAATAGGCCTGCACCAACACAGAGTTGAATAGATCAAAAAACATGGAAGAGACATGTGGTAGCTGATAGAGACTAGGACATGTGGCATCAGTGAATGAAAAGTGGACATGTGGAATCAGTGAATAAAAAGTGGACATGTGGAAGTGAAGCACACAAGTGGGAATCTGACATGTGACATCCACGTGTAAACCCTTTGGCGAAGGTCTGGCGTAGTGAAAGTGAAAGATTGGAAAGTTGTGGACCGTAGATATTAATGATCAATGGTGGAGGATGTCTGAATAATCAATGTCCGAAGGAGTGCGTAGTGGGAAAATACTACAACAACGGAATCATGAACAATGACTACAATCAGTCAGAGGACTAGATCGACGATAGATTGTGTAGATTTTCTAGGGTCGAAAGGGAAAGCGCGTTTGTTTAGAGTTGTGTGTTCGGATTGTTGAAGGGTTCAAGTATCAAACCACCTAGAAAATAATAATCCAATTAGATATAGGGAACGTCCATCTTGTGACGATCAACGACGAGGATCGAAAGTTTAGGAAAATGATAACCTCATCTAGAGAAATTTTGACGATAGTACTTCGATACAAAGGGTGACAGATCAAGGGAGGAGATTCAACAACAGACCATATCGACAGTGTGGAATCACAAAAGGGATTTGATTCATCGAAGGTTTATTTTAGAGTGTCGTCGTCTAAGAGGAGTCAGATGGCTTATGGAGAGTTAAGCCCCAATGATGATAGTGCTTGGTCATAACTTCTGGTCATGAGTATAAGAGTTAAAGTCGAGTGCTTAAGGATTAAGAACCAGGGAACAACATTTGACTCCGTGAGGAATGGGCTATGACTGTAGCTAGAGTGGAGGTGTTGGCGCAGACAAATTTTGGGAAAGAATCAAGGCAGCACCAGAAAATGGGGAGTGCGCCAGAAAGTGAGGAGCGCACCAGAATTGGAGGAAAAGTAGTGCTGAAAACAAAGGAAAACCCGAGTCGAGAAAAGAAGTTACAAAGTGGACAAACTACTACGGAGCAGTTGGAAAGTGGACAAGTGTCGACTAGGAGAACAATTGGATCGTGGACCAGCCGATATTAAGTCAATGGGAAAGTGGAAAAACCTAACCCACTTAGGGTTAGGGTTTTTGTAAGAGCTTTGTCCCATTTTTTGTGTATAAGTAGAATGTATTAGGGTTGTTTTTGTCGGTTAGAGAGTCTGTGTGATGGATATTGAACTATTGGAGAGGAAGTCCTAAGTTTTGACTGTCACGATCTGTGGAGATCGAATGTAATGGCGGAAGAATTGTACAATGCACATCACTAGATTTTGCATGAATATGAATAAAGAGCCAAAGCGAAAAATCTTTTTGGATGTAGCCCAGGAGGGGGTGAACCACGATATATCTGTTTCATGTGTATGAATGCTTGGATTTCTTATGGTTATGCTTGAGTTAATGAGCTATATGATAAATATGTTAAATCAATAGATGGAATAATATTGTGCAACACTGAATGAATCTATGTCATTGGTTATATGTTGTGTCACTGGTAAGAGTTAGTATCAATATAATAAATGGGAATTTGAGGGCTAGGAGTTGGGTAGATGTAATGCCTCTGAGAGAGATACGCATCCCATCCCATGGTTGCAAACACCTGAGTCTTGCGGCCACCCATTGGAGCCATCTCGGGTGAGACTGCGCAGTGCACTTTGTCCGTTGTGTTGCCTTCTGGTATCCAGAAGGGCCGATGGTCGAAGGGTTGTTGGTAATCTTGTAGCTAGAAACTGGGTCAACCCATAAGAAACCAACAAGAGGTCAATGCAAGTATATGAATATGGAATCCCACATGAGACGAAGGAGAAATTACTATGAATTTCTCAAAAGG
Source organism: Picea mariana (assembly GCA_032191745.1). NCBI lineage: Eukaryota > Viridiplantae > Streptophyta > Pinopsida > Pinales > Pinaceae > Picea > Picea mariana. The sequence goes on from JASDQU010205586.1 coordinate 10,861, forward strand.
AATCAGATGAATTGTTTGGTGTGTATAATAGAGAAATCAGATCTCTGCTCGGAAAGGATTTTTGGGGCCCGTGCATTCATTTGACAATAGAGGAAATCATAACTACAATTGAATTTAGATCGAAAATTTTGCACCTGTGGGAATTAAAGCTAGGAGGTCATCAAATGAGACCTATGACGTGAAAATTCTTTCTGATTTCATTTTCTATTATGTAAACCCAAAATACATTGAGAAATGCCTTAAATCAATTACCAAAATTTAAACTTTAAAATTGCTAATTCAAAATTTATTCAAAACTAACCTTAGATAACCCAAAATATAATTTGGATCAATCTTATATAACATTACATACCCTAAAAATTGAGGTTCTACATGCATTTGAACTCTCAATAGTTTTGTGTCATTTTTTTTTAACAGAAACTGGGAAAAATATATTAAAAGTGTGGATCAATCCACTGATTTACAAAAGAGGGGCCATTGCAGGCCTTCAAGAAGAAGAAACTAAAGTAGAGACTATAACATTTGGAGGATTTGAAACAATAACAGGATTGGTGTTGCATCCTCCTTCCCTAACAAAACTTCTGTGGTTGTATTTCACCAAGTACAACCGATAGAAGATACCATTAATACATAACGAGAAACAAAATATGATAACAACAAATCTCAACTACTCGTCTCTAATTTGACCTGTTGATTCTCTAGAATTGTGTCTAGATGAGGCTCATTAAGATCTAGAATTTGATTCATTGAAACTGAATTTTCATTTTTGAATGCTCCATGTTGACTTTTCGGCTTGCTTGGGTAGTTTTGCACTCCTTCCAATTGATCCAGACGCCGTTGCATTGCCTTCGTGTTGCTTCAATGCTCCTCGATCTAGATCCTTTGAGTATAACTCTCATCTTGGAGTCTCTCTATCATATGCCTATGTTGGGACAAAGTTTCTAGTTCAAAATTCCTAGTGGAGCTGAGAGCTCCAAGATGAATTCTCATCCTGCAACATCCTATGAATTATTCCTCAATTGAATCATCGTCCAATTCTCCAGAGTCCACTAAGAAGCCTTTACCACTCTGAATTACTGTGGACGCTGGGAGAGTTGTGTCCGGATTACTGGTGATGTCACAAATCCCCAACGAGAGGGGAGGACTATGGAAAAGAGCAGACGACACCGGTAGGTAAAAAGTCCATGGGAAGGAGAAGAGATGGGTCCCAAGAGACAAGAGTCTGTGGGACCATATGAAACAAGCTCCGAGAAAAAAGTCGAGATAGGGTGGGATGAATGAGAAGAAGGACCAAACAAAGAGAGAACTCAGAGAACTAGGAGGGGACTTACTGAGCCCTCTAAGTCTAGGTGAGGCATAAGCTAGAAGGAGTGCAAGGCAAGTAAAACTGGGTGGGGTGACGAGAAAAGAGACTCTGAGGGGAAATAAACTGGACAACAAATGAAAGGGGGTGGCCATAGAGACTTACCCATACCACTAAAAATATTTTCGCATGCAAGGACGAGTACAAGACTGAAATATCCCATGTTTCATTTAATGGTGAATTCGTGCCAGCCTGAGAGTTCGAGAAATCTTCTCTGTGCATTGTACCTTCGGCCTCCATGTTTCCAGACTTGGAGATGAATTTGGCATCACCTTGATGCTTAAACTGTGTGACTGGGTTGTTGCCCTCGTTTTCCGTGTGCTTCAGATCCTTAAATTATTGAGCTCCCATGAACGCTGAAGGACAAATCTCCTGAGCATACCAACCCATAATGAAACCCACACTTGATCTGTTAGCCATCGTTGCACAGTGGTCGATGGGACTTGCCTTCCTCCCTTGTCACCTTCTCCTTATAACGTTGGCCTACTATGCGTGCTTTAAACTCATCTCCCCTCCTGCTCTTCTATCCACATGTCCCCTCCACCTAGATGTGCATGCGTTGAAGCCCCCAAGGGCCCCACCCCCACCCATTTCCACTTGCCCTATCCATATGTCCCTTCTTGAGCTAGAATCTCGAGGGACCCCACCCCCTCCCTTTTCCATGTGCCCATTCCAGTTGTTTGTATAAATGTTGGGGCCCCTACTAGCCCCTACCCTGGCCTTCCCGGACTATCTCCCAGTCATGTCGATCATTAGGTTAGGGGGGATAAAGTTTCAACACCTTCCACGCCTAAGGTTCCAGGTGATTTACCAATGGCTTCATTCACAAAATTATCTGCTACCTTGTTGTCTTCTCTCATAATGTGGTAGAAAGTTAGCTTAATGGGTTGAGAGTCGACTTGTATTCGATCGATTATTCATTTTAGGCTTAATTTTTTTGGATATGTCCCATGAACCATCAACCTTATTATAGTTTTGGAGTCACCTAGGACATTCGAAGCTCGAATTTGATGGAGACCTTTTAGTAAGGCATAGGCCTGAACTTTCTTATTGGCATCCTTTCTGATATTCCAGTGATAACTTATGATTCTTTTTCCTCCGAGATCAAAGATAACTGCCCCCCCCCCACACCTACCTCCCTTGAGTTTCCCTTTGAATACCATCAAAACACAAAGTATGGGATTGTTGGTCTTGAATCCAATCATCTAAATATTGGATTTTGTGAAGTTGTCTTCATGATTGTTGCGCTAAGTGTGAAGTATTTCTATAATGAAGATTAAAACTATCCATCCAGTCTTTCTCCAAGGTGATCCAATTGGATGGGTCTTCTATATTCATAGATTTAGCGTTCAAAACTTCTGAGAGAAGCATTTTGGCCTTGCCAACAATGCTTTGAGGGGGAGTTTTGATCCCCTGGAAAACTTGTTTGTTTCTTGCTAGCCATAATTGCCAACATATGAACTTGGGGAATTCCCTCTAGAGACGTTTAAAGATGGGTTTTTCCCAGAAGGATCCCTGATAGTACTTTTCCCAGTTCCCCAGGCTGGGATTTGGAGCAGAGGGCCATCTTATTTTTCTGGACAGATCTTCAAAGGCCACATTCTAGACTATTTGAGAAAAARAGCAGTTYCAGAAGAGGTGATTAATGTTGTCTTGGTTTCTTTGGCACAGAGGGCAGATGAAGGGGCTGTGAAAACCTCTTTTCATTAAATTCTCCCCCGTTAGAATTTTCCCATGAGAGAGGGACCAAATGAAGAAGTTAATTTTGGGCAGAGATTCTTGGCTCCAAATGTTTTTCCATTTTTCTGAGTTTCGGTACACCCTTAGAGTGGAGAGGATCATGTTATAACCATATTTTATTGAGTATCCATTTACACCCCATCCAGAACTATCTGGGGTGACTCTGAGAATAGGAGTTGCCCCTTTCAGGGATGATAACAAGATATGTGCTTGATTTTTCAAGTGATCGAGGACACCTCCCAAGTTCCATTCCTTCCAGCTGCCATTCTCGTTCCAAGTTGAAATGTCATAGAGGGTGATTTTGTGTTCATCTAACAACCATCTTTTCAGGTCGTCAGTTTCTACTTCGCATGAGTTGAGATCCACTCCTAGAATCGGGTCTTGCAAAAGTCTGATTATTTTTCAATTTCCCGGGATCCAAGTGTTACACATGAAAATTGCACACCTAGGTACTTCACCCTAAGTGTCGTAAAGTGTCATATAAGTGTCTCATACACCCTTGACACCGTGAAATAGCCTATGTCACAATCCCTAGTCAATGTGGAGGAGGGATATATTACATGAAGGCCAAAATATCAAGTACACATGAATTATTATTAATATTCATGGAAAAGGAATTGATTAAGTGTGAGAATCAAGTGCACATAAATTATTATTAATATTCATGAAAAAGAAAGTAATTAAGTGTGAGAATCCACCTCACATTTGGTTTCCTATTTTTTAGGGNGGAGGAAATATCTCTCAAGGATTTTAAGGAGGAAATATTTCCTCCCCAAAATCCTTAAGAGATATTTTCTCCCTAAATATCTTAGAGATCCCTTTCTTAATGGATCTGATGAGAGATCCTCTCCATGGTGGTTAAACCTCCAAATCCTATATAATGAGGGGTTTCCATGGAGGAGGAGAAATGGAGATTGAGAATTATACCAAACTTATAACAAACGATGTTCATAAGGTACATGCTTTCCTCCTTCTCTTTTGTTCATCAGCTTGATTAGATCTAAAAGGAAGTTAGTGTCCATGTTAAGCACCTTCTATCTTAGAGTTAAGGGTCTAGCTCTCAAGAGGAGGTCTACCTATCTGCAGGGAGATTTTCCTACAACACCAAGAAAGGTGCTCCTTAAAGAAGGGAATAGATGCCCTTATTATCTTCCATATTTGCGATCCAGGATGAGGATTAAGAGTTTGGTCCATGCACCTTTTTCTTCCACCCATTCTATATTTTTTTATTATAGCCATTTTCCACAATTCATTTTTTCCCGTGACTATCCTCCAAAGAAGCTTAGCTCCCATTGCTAAGTTGGACACTTTGGGATCTCTGATTCCAAGACCCCCACTTTTTTTGGGAAGGGTGATTGTATCCCAATTCACAAGGTGAAATTTTTTGAAGTTGAATTTTCCCCCTTGCCACAAGAATTTGCGAATGAGCTAAGCCAATTCTTTTAGAATTCTTGTTGGAGCCAGGAGGGAAGAAAATTGAAAAAGGGGAAGAGCCAATAAGACTGATTTAATCAATATCACCCTTCCCGCTGGTTTGAGCCATCTTGAGCCCCAAGACTCCATCTTTTCCTTGACCTTTTGGAGAGAAAGTTGTCATAACTCACCAGGAAGTGATTTTAAACACAGAGGAAGTCCTAGGTATTTGAAGGTTTTCCAGTCCAGCTGTAGATTCTAACCTTGTACAATATTTACTGCAAAAAAAATTTCAGTAAAAGAACATAAAAGATACAATGGAAAATACAAACATTACACAGATATTTTTCCCCTGGAAACTTAAACCAGGAAAACCAACATATTCTATATTCATTCATAGTGATACATTGTTTACAATACAATATAGATATATGAGTCAACGACATCCAAAACCCTAACCCAATGACTTGGATTAGTCAACAATCCTAATTCCTTAACTGGAAATAGAAAACCATCAGAAAAGAAACCATGTGCCGAAAAACCACCTAAATATGTGACACACTTTTCGAGGAAGAATTTATTTCCTGGGGGCACTGCCCCCGAACCCCACACGGGGGGCTTCGCCCCCCTACACCCCCCAAGGGGGGGCCTAACACCACCCCCCTCAAACCCCCTGCGCGCCCACTACTACTTGTGCAAAGAATATAACACATACCCAACACCAACGAGATGTTGAATCCCATTATTTGATCGATTCCTACTCTGGTAGCAACAAAGACATTCCAAATGTAAATTTGACACTTTGTCTTATTGAGGAGCCCACCTGAGACTGTGATAAAATTGTATAGAAATTGAATTATCCTTCTGGCCATGGTTTTTGAAGCTCCGCTCAAGAGGATTGTGTCATCAGCAAGCTGTGAGTGATTGATTATTTTTACCCCCTTGAAAATTTTGATTCCTGGGATTGAGCCATTGTTACTTTCCCACTCCAAAATTCGATTAAGAGTCTTTGTCATGATCACATACAAGAGGAGGGAGAGTGGATGATCTGAAAATGATAAAGGCTTGTATTCTTGAAAATATTTGCAAGTTTTAATTCAAGTGTTCTTATGCAAAAGGATCAATTTGCAAACACAATTTTTATAGAAATTACACATTCAAGATGCAGCTAATAAGCAACAAATAACAGTGAACAGAAAACACATAACACAACAAATGATAAAGGAGTTCACCCCTCTCTTGGGCTACATCTCCTGGTCTATCTTCCAATGGATCCTTTATATTATTTGCTCAAAGTGATAAAATATGTGCTTTACATTTCTCAAAATTCCAAATAGATGGCTCCAATGGCTTCAGAACATCCAAAAACCCCTAGCTAGGCTTTTTCGGCACCTGATTTGGCCAAAAAATGAAGAAGATAGGCTTCTTGGAAGTTCCCCTTCAAACTTGTTGTCTCTGGATCGCCAAATTGCACCTCTGTGTCCATCCTAGCACACACACTCATTTTCGTGCTAAAACCTAGCACCGAGCGCATAACTGAAAACCATGCAAACTGCAGGACGGTTAGGGAGCCTAGCCCCTAACCGCCAAACCGTTGGGCATATGGGTCATACGACCGCACCTCCACACAAAAAGGGGCTAAGGTTTAAAACCAAGTCATATGGCAAGATGCCATGGGACCAGGTGCGTGGGATTTTAAAATGTTTGAAACGCGTGTGCGCGTGCGCGATGGTCGTATGGTGAGCACATGCGACTGGGGGCTAGGGCTTAGCCCCGGCCCGGACCGTGCCCAACCGTTACATATTACAACTTCAAATAAATTTTAAACCATTTATATAATAAGAACCAACGGTGGGTGCGTCGGTCGGGCGGCCCTTCCCAAAGCTCTTCCCCTGCCTAGAGGTCGTGAGGTCAAGTCCTGTCGACTACACAAATTTTATCCAATGCCCAGGTGACACGTGGCGGCCCTTGCTTGGGCCACGTGTCACCAATCCATTCGCCACAAAATGCCACATGTAAAGAAATGATTCGACCATCCAACTGTCAACTCAGCCCTACCATGTCAGCGTACGGCCCTGCCACGTCATCGTACGACCTACCATGTCAGCATCCGTACGGACTGCAAATTTTTTTTGCCTGTTTGACAATTTGAATAGAACGCGATATCTCACTCATCCAACATTTGTTTGAACCTAAACGAGTTGTTTTGGGTTCATGACAACGAGGCCTATGCACCCGTTCGATTTGAAGCGATTCCGAGCACTTTGAATTTTGAGCAAAATTTGATCCCCTGGATCACACCTCCCCATTGGAAATCTTTTGGACCTCCAAAAGGCTATTTTCAGTCTATCTGAAGATGAGGGTAAAGTTCCCTCACCTTTCCAACCTCAATCCACTTGGCTTTGCTTGGATTTGTGCCTTTAAGACCAATTCGAAGATATTCCACATTTCCTCGTTTTGAAGTTCTCATTCTCCTGTCAAGGATTGTGTCTTCATGCAGTTATGTAAGATATTCTGGGGAGAAATCATCTATAGAAGGAATCTGAACATGTTCTCCTTGATCATCAATCAAAGGAGGCTCATACAATTTCAAATTCTCAACGTTAACAACTGCTTCCTTTTAGAGAGAAACTCACATATCACAATGTAAAGAAATTTGTTCGTGCAGAACAGAACATAAATAGGTGCGATCACATATCCCAGAATGGTCATGCAACTATGCCAGTTCGTGGTCTACAAGAAACACCATGCAGTAGTAGCAATGAAAACCAGGAAACAGTTTCTACCCATACTTCCCTACGAAAGAAAAATGCAAGACAGACCTACATGAAATAAATGAAAGACACTCTTTCCATTGCATGTGCAATTTGTGAACAATTGAATTTTTCAAAAAACAATAAGTCTTTCATGCCTGATTTGCAAGAAGAATACCTCTGCTTGATAGCGCACGATAAACCATTTTCCATTGGGAAAGTTTGTCTTCCATGCAAACGATCGCTTGAAAATGGAAAACTGCCACAGTTTGCAACCCCTAACCGAATAATATGTAATACACCACTAGCATATGTAAGTGTACCTACGAAACTTGAGGAGAGACTTGTGTCTCTATGAATTTCATTTTCTCAAATCAGACCTTGGGGCTACAAATGACCCCAGATGGGCTTAACAGGATCAATTATTAATGTGCCTGTTCAGGTAGATGTTGTGCAAAAAGCATTGCCACAATTCATTAACAATCGTTGTGGCTCTGAAAAGACACTTGTGATACAAAAATACCTATCAGACAGGAAAAGTGTGTGTGCATGTTGTTATGAAAGCATTAAATGAATTATGTTTCAGGGCCCCTTACAAAGCAGAGAACATTTGTATAAATGGCAACTAGAACAGTGTTCCTGCAGAAGAACATGGAAACTTTGCAAACACTCTCAAAAATCCTAGTGATTTTGATACAAGTGATGAATCRGAGAATGAAACACCTACTGAAACATTGGTGCATGGATTCACTAATTCACATTGCATTCGTGACTTGTAAGACAAAACTTTCAAAATTGCACCTGCCGAGGGGCAGCGTCCACTTGGAATATTCAAGGACAAATTCGTTGAGGAAATGAACTTTCCAACACTCTTCTATGGAGATCCACATGGCACTGATATTACAAAATGATTCAGTTATCATAAAATAGTTCGATGGGAGATGCTACATTCAAGTGGTTACTTCGCATGTCACATAACAAATTTGTTTTTCAAAACAATGCGCATAATAATAGAGCAAGTTTTGTCGTGCATGTGGGTCCGAATAAGAAAAGGCCAGTTACAAGGAAGAAATTTGTTGGCCAAGGATGTGAAGTACAAAGTAAACCTAGAAAAAATTATGAAATCTGATATTGGATACATGGATTTCAAAAACATCTGCACCTCTCCTGATTATTTGCAACAAAAAAAATAAAAAAAATTACAATGATCCGGCAATTGGGCCTGCCAACATTTTTCATCACATTTACAAGTGCAGAGCATTGTTGGGATCCATTGGTGGCTATCATATCTGACCTGCATAGGAACAAGAAATGTAAAAAAGAAACCGATACACTGGAAAATAACGACATTGACTACCTCATAAGAAAAGACCCAGTGACATGTGCTCGCTACTATAGACATAGAATAAATGCTTTGAGACAATTGATATGCCATGATGAAACACTTTTCGAAAAAATATCGGACTACTTTTTTGTGACTGAATTCCAGAATAGGGGAAATGAACATGACCACACACTGTTGTGGATAGAGGGTGCACCCGTCTATCGAGCCGATAACAATTCAGAGATCGAACAATTTGTGGATAAATACATACCATGCAACATAGATCATTTGGATCCATAACTTGTGAAATTCCATAGACATTACCATACAAAAAGTTGTAGAAAATGAAAAAACTTGCATTGCAGATACAACTTTCCCATGCTGCCAATGAGAGCTACAAGAATCATAGAGCCAGTTAGTTTAGAGGACAATGTTTTTGTTGAGAAATCTAAATCCTTGTTCACATTTCTAGAACAAGGAGGATTTGACAAAATGATGATATTTGATGCCTTCTTGACACAGGTAAATCTATCAGAAGATGAGTACATCCAAGCCATACAATGTACGCTTAGGCAACCAACACTTTTCCTTAAATGAAAACTCTCCCATATTTGGAACAATAGTTTCTCCAAGGACATGCTAGTTATGTGGAAAGAAAATGCATATGTGTAGTATGTATTGAATGCATATGCTGCAGCATCGTATTGTACCTCATATATGACGAAGATTGACAAATCTATGACAAGTTCATTCATAAGAATACACAAAGAACATGAAAGAAGTCATATTGATGCCATACAAATGATACGCACACTTGGCAATACATTGCTTAATATTCAACAAATGTCTGCTCAACAAGTAGTTCACATTGCACTTTCCTTGCCCCTCACTTGTAGTTCAAGAAAATGTGTCTTCATAAACACATCTCCACTTGAAAAACGTGCATTTGTGCTTAAACCACTGTTTTTGTTGCAACAAAAGCCTAACAATTCAGAGGACGTGATATGTCACTCTATTATTGATTATTACGTCCAACGTCATCTCCTATTAGGCATATATGCTTAGCAGAATTCATATCACATTACAAAAAAAATGGTGCACCCATATCAAAAAGAAAAAAACCTTCTGTGATACGGTTTGTCAAATACAATAAACATTGTGACTACAAAAACTATTGTAGAGAAAAATTGTTTTTGTACGTTCTGTTCGATGAAAACAAAGACACATTGATACATAACTTCTCTACATGGGAGGTTGCGTATGGTGGGTCTGAGAGTATAATGCACATCAATGAAGCTAGATTTACCTACAATGTTAATCCAACATGGGGCGATCTAGAAGTTGCACTTAATGACCTAGAAAACCCTGGCGATCATGATGAGACATTCAGAAACCAAAAAACAACCACATCTCCTTCTGAGTCCTATGACTTACAAGCGGATTTGCCTCGTCCTCCAGCAGCTGGAAGTGAAAAACGTATCAATCTTGGTTTTCAAGTTACAAAACATCTTTTCCTAATTGAAAATAATGAATACCATAGAATAAGACGTATGTTGAATCACGAACAACAAACAATTCTAAAGGATATTGCTCTTAAAAAACGCTTGAACATGAACAATCATGTGCACTTGTTCCTTACAGGCGGAGCAAGAACAAGCAAGACATTCACAGCGAAATCATTGTTCCAAATGTTTATACGAATCTATGATTCAAACAATTCCTCGGATCCTATGAAACCAAAGGGCCTAATAGTTGCATACACAGGAAAGTTGCATACAATGTTGGTGGAACAACAGTCCACTCTGCATTTTTAATGCCTTTTAACAAGTCACAGTTTCTTCCACTTAGCAAGGAAATGTTGGATACATTATCTAAGCTTTATGAGGAACTCCAACTTGTCCTTATAGATGAAGCATCTTTGATTGGGAGTCGATTCTTGTATTCCATTGACAGTCGACTAAGAAGCATAAAACATGTGCAGACGAAATACTTTTGAAACATTGACATGATATTCTATGGGGATCTTTACCAGGCACAGCCCATCCAAGATTCTTTGATATTTGAACAACCTACCGTTAACATGGAAATAGTCACCCATGACTTTTGGAGAGACAATATTAAATTCTTTGAGTTGCATACTACAATGCGCCAGACAGATGAAACACTCATTGCAATTCTG
>JASDQU010205587.1:4808-19380 GCA_032191745.1 Picea mariana
TAAAGGCCCAGGAGGTAAAATTATCTAGTAAAAGATAAAATCCATAGGAAATAAATCCTAGAGATGCATCGCCTAGGGATCCCTCAGAAGGCAATAAAAGGCCTCTCGATAAGAAACAAAAGGGACCCGAAGAAAAATAATAAAACAAGACCTAAATAAGAGGATGGGAGGTCTCATCACGAGCCGACCCATTATGTTCATAGGTATCTAGCAGTATGACATTGCCATTATCTGGTTACCACGCAAGGGCAATGACCCTTGGTTGCATGGCCAAGGGAAAGGGGGTCTCATCACGAGCCAACCTTATCATTTTTGCGAAAATACACGTGGGTAAAACTTTCATCTCTAGTCACCATGCCAAGGCAGTGTCCTCTGGTCAGAGATTGAAGCAAAAAGTAATGAATAAAGAAAGAATAAAGGCAATAAAGGGGCTTGGAAAAAATTGCATCCATGATAGGTACAACTCGCCTCCTACAAAGGCACCCACGAATAATACTTGCCCCTGGTATTCACTGTGTCTGGACATCCTTAGACCAGATCACCTCGTATTACATGGCTTGAATAATGTCCTTTGGAAAATTTCCTTTTATTATGGATATTGGCCTAATAGGTTACCTTGTCTTTCTTTTCAACTTTGTATACTAGATCAGTGTAATATCTTTGAGCTATTACAGGATATGCTAGGGGTTTTATGCATGTATTTGATAAATTTAATGATGAAATATGATTGACATTGCTATGATCCCAAGGATTGATGACCCGATGGAGGGAGAAGTTTTTGATGTGTAGGACCATGCCCGACGGACAGGTACTAGTGGACCGATACACATGGGGAGATGATTAACTCGAACCTCCATGGGGGTGAAGATCCCATTAGATGGTTGTAAGGATGGAAGAGACAGGACAGTGTTATGATGAGCCTTTTCACATGAAGAAGAGAAGGACGTTCCACCTAGGACACTTTGGCTGAGCCCAGCCTAGGGGGGATCACGCACTTCAGATGGAACATTTTCCTCTTGATTGACAAGACGCCACCCAGGATTTCTGGACATCAACTTGAGTGTATGGCAGTGTGATGAGGTTACTGGCACATGTGGCAGCTTGGAGGAGCCCTAAAAGGGATAACGTCTGACTTCTGGATGCTGGATATGCCCAAAAAGGGCCAACGTCTCCCTCAGAAGGGCTTGACGTCCCACCTTTTGATCATTTTATGTCATTTATCTAGCAGTTAATGTGAAAACAGTGTAAATTTTGTAGTCATCCTTGTCGGCTATTTTAATGACCTATTTTGTAATTTAGAGGTCATGGATTGATATATATTGAGGATGTTTTTCCCTCATTTGAAGATAACACATCTCACTCTCTTATGAGATCTCTATACTTGCACCCTAGTTTGGTATTTTTGGTGTTTTAAATTGAGGCGCTACTCTTGGAGGAGGATTTCTCTTGGCATTTATGGCATTTATCTCATGGAAGGTTTACAACTAGGGTTTGCATGTGCTTTTCTTCATGATATGTAAGTATTTTTCCTGCAAAACTTCTTGATTGAATGGTTGTAGGTTAGTATTCTTGCATTTGCTTATAAATTGCTTATTTTAAAACCCTCGGTAGCAAGCACACAAGTAGGTCATTGCTACATGTCCCCTTGTTGAGAAATAGTTTTCAGCCATTGAAAAAAGAAGATATATCCTAGTCGTTGCTACACTTTTCTTTCTTTTTTTCTGAGCTAGCGTTGAAGTTATAGGTTGAAAAGAGGAGACGTCCTAGGCCTAGTTGGAATACACCTAGGGTTTCACCTTCTAGGGTTTGAAGGCCTTGCCTTTGCAACACCTTCTCCCTTAAATTTATACTTTGAGCTAGCCATTTTTCCAAGTGTATTTAGAGAAGGAGGAAAGAGCACGAGGCCTTGCTTAAGCAACACCGGAGTGAGGCTCTTTCCCCTAGAGTTTTGATTCTAGGGCCCTTGCCATTGTAATGCCATAGAGCCCTACCTTCCAGTCTCTAAGTTTTAATCCTCTCAAGACTTTGTACCCTTGCTTTTGACTCCATTTACCCTATGGCACTGGTTAAATCTCCAAGGTGGAGCCTTTAGTGTGAAAAACCTTCTTTTGAAACCCTAAATTCAAAACCCTAACTAACATTACTAACAAAATAAAGGCTAACGTCATAGTGAATATCTCATCTTAACGCAGCAAAGGTGTAATAATAAGCAATTGAATGATGACGTCAAGCATTTACTGAACAAATTATTGATTGGATATACTGTACACTTGTTCTTTTAATAGAGATTGATGAATTAATGATCTTTCATAGGCTAAATAAAAAAACATTGACTTCATCTTGTATCTATTCTATTGCTTATTGAATAAAATCAGATAGTTAAAGAATTACTAACCCTTTGAGTTATAGCTTGCGAATATACATATTGTGTTGTTATTATCTTTTTTCAGCCGGGTGTTTTCAACAGGGACTACTCTTCTTTTATTGGCTAATTAGCCGGATTATCTGATACTGGTGGTAACCTGTAACGAGGGCCATATTAACACTTGACATTGTATCCTTTGCCTCTTCAAACCCCAGGTTACAGGGGATGTCTCCTCTGGGATAACCTCCCTAAACAGAAATAACCTCCCCATCGAGGTGACCTTGGGTGGGGAAGGTTCCTGTTACGCCAGTTTGTCCTCTAGACCTAAAATACAAACTACACAATAACAGGGAAGAACATGAATAACTGGGAACATGCGAGTTGGGTGTGCCCGTATCTTCTGCGAGAAGATATGGAAAAAGTGACACTTCTTGACCACCTCTACACAATATTTGATTAACGAGGTCCAAAAGTATCCAAGGTGAAGTATATTTTGGGTTTTTTCCAACCCAGATAGCTGACCACCGCAAACTCCTGTGTGAATGTCATTCAAAACAAATTATGCCTCCTCGTGAGTGAGACATTGAAGGAGAATTCAATAAACTCCATGATGATATAAAGTATCATCGAGGATAATATAGTTCCACTCTTGATGGTATATTCGTTGAATCTCATCATGAGAAGCATAAGATGGGCACTTCAAAGTATGAAAAGACACAAGTGTATATCGATACCAAGTGTATGAAGATGCAATAAGAAAAATATATCGATTGATTGGTGACTCTTCAGGAAAAATTTTACCACTCTCAACCAAAAGTTTCGAGATTATTTCAGTAAATACCATGGAATTTTAATATTTTTCCAAAACAAAATGCAATTCAAATTCTTCCAGGATGACTATCCATCGACTGATTGTCCTGTTCATGAGCTGTTGCATTAACACATATTGAAAAGGGTTTACAACATCTACAATGGTGATCTTGCAAAGTAATATGTAATTATGAAACCATTGGACAACATGAACAACTACCAAAGCCAGTTTCTCAACATGTATGTAGTTGAGTTTCGGTCATACCAATCCTCAACTAAGATAGTAGATAACATGCTCTTCAAGTGTTGCATCCTCTTGGACCAAGACCGTGTCAATATGAGACTCTAAGGAAACCAAATATAATAAGAAATCCTTTCCATAATATGAAGGACTTAGTAGAGAGGTAGATGTCATAGCACGTTTCAGCACTTCGAAAGAGAACTGAGCCGCTTCATCCCAAAAGAATGGGACCCCTTTTCTCAAGAGACAGATGAAACCTGTAGTAATCTTGGCATAGTTGGAAACAAAACGTCGAGGAAAATTTGATTTCCCTTGTATACATTGAAGCTAGAATATTGTGCACGGGGCAGGAAATTGAACTATTTCCTCAACCTTTAGAGGATCGACCATGATCCCTTTAGTTGACAAAATAAAACCTAACAAGCATCCTGATGTCATGAAAAAAATGCACTTATTTTGATTCAGGTGAATCTGATAGTAGTGACACCTCTCAAAGATAAGTTGTAAATGGGTGGGATGATCGGATATCTTACGAGAAGGTGATTCCATATCATCAAGATACGCCTCGACTATGTGTTTGAGGTCGTGGAAGGAAAATGACATGGCCAAAGGTGGCTCCAACATTCTTAAGTCCAAAATACAAAAATGTCATTTCATGTTGGTCCTCGAGCTTGATATGAATCTGGTTGTACCCGAAAAAAGTATCCATCAAATAAAATACCTCACAACCTGCACATTCATCGATAATCTGGTCAATGAATGGGGTTGGAAAATTGTCTTTCGGGCAAGGTTTGTTTAGGTATTTAAAGTCCATATATATGTGGATCGTACCATTATTTTCATTGAAAGGAATAAGGTTCGATACCCATTCTATGAATTGCACAACATAGATGAAACCAAAATCGATGAGTTTCTCTACCTCAGCTTTGATCACCGCCACCTTGAGAGGACTGATTGAGTGAAGCTTCTGTCGAACATGCTTAACATATGGGTAAATTGTCATCTCATGTTCAATTATACGTGGATCAATGCCTATCATATCCTCAAAATACCAGGAAAAGACGATGTAAAACTCTTTAAATAATTCAATGTATATCTGAAAGTATTTAGGAGAACAATTGGCTCCAACGAAGATGTGTTCCATGATGCTAGGGGTTCTAGAGATGTTGATAGGAATTGTTTCAGCTATACTTTCCATGTTTCCATTAGAATATATTCCATTTGTGGTGAGAGGGTTAATAGTATAAGGGGCATATCTAGGCATTGTCGTAATGAACTCTTATGCCTCTATTCTCTTCATCTCGAGTAATAAATAAGATTAGTTGTGAAGATAATCCAAATGTTTGTCTGGCCCAGTCATTTCCTCTAAAATATCCTTGTTAGAGGGAAATACTAATTCCATAGGATCGTAAGTGGCAACATATTATTAAGCCCAAATAAGCTCTATAATGGGATCTAGCTCTTGTGGGTGAGAGGGATAAGGGTTGGTCGAGGATTGTTAGAAAATAATTTATGCAACCTCAATAGTGGATAAGGGCATGGCCATTCCATAGTTCCCTATTGATTCCATAGAAGCTGATGGGGAAGGTAAAATCCATGAGTTGTTAAAGTATTGTTCTCTAAAATACGTGACTTGAAAAATCTCAACCTTCAGTTGGTCGGGGACAACCGAAATAGAGTTGACATCATTGGAAGATAACGGATAATAAGAAGTACCCATTAAAGATGGAAATAATCCAACACATAAGTTGACGATACCTCGCTATGGGTTGTCAATCATTGGGATCGTGGATGCCCCCAATGAAGGGTCAAGATGGGAGAAGGATAATTGATCAATGATTATAATATTACTTTCGTGAGGAAAACATAAGACCCAGAAAATGGTGGATACAACTTCTTTCATAGCATAGGTCCAATTCCTCCCTAACAAAATATTGTATTCAAGAGGCACATTGACTACCTCTGCTTCGACGGACATAGTTTTTCCCTCCAACCAAATGAGGAATGAGGAAATTATGCCATGTAGTCAAAATGATCAATCGTCAAATGTATTTAGCAACGTGACTGACGGAGACAAATCAGGTTTTCCAATGGCCTTCCAACATACCAACAACATCACGCAAGTGAAGGCACCCTCATCGACAACTGTACGGAAAATGTTTTTTGTCAACGATTTTGTGGCATACACCACTACTATCTAAAAACTTGCCTGGTGAGGAAGACAAGGTTTATAATCTGTAGGGTAAAAAAAAATAATTCATGAGTTAGTGGTCTCGGCTGCTCCCAAGGCAGACAAAAACACTTTTCTATGTGAGAGGAAACTTTGGAGAACTTCCAGAGTAGACATTTCACAAGTATTTTGTGCCAGATCATCCACAATGGAGTAATTCTGAGAAACCCTTGGATTAAGGTTGTGAGAATCCTTTTTGAATGCACCCTTAGGGATGTGAGTCATATTTTCTTCCACATTCTTATCAATTTAAATAGGAGGTAGTGGGTTGGAGGATTATTTTCCCTTCTCAACAGATTTTGGCATTCCATAATTATGAGTCCTACTTTGCAGATGAGATTTAGACTTCATCATATAATTTTTTGTGTCTCTGTTGTTAGTATTAGGTGTGGGGACTCACTTATTTCCCCCAGGCACATTCGTGGATGAGGAATCTTGAGATAAATTTTTCCCAAGCATAAAAGGGTTGGTTAACATGGCAGGTTGTTGTTGTACCAATAGATTTTGGGCTTCGTAAAGCCGAGGGAATTGGTGAGTCAAGTGGTTGTCCATAAAATCTTACATGGACACTTCCTCTTTTCATTTTTTCCCTCACTGACATTGTTTGAATACTTCTTATCCACCTTACTCTTTTTTTTTTATATTTCCTCTTTCCCTTGGTTTACTAGTTGCCCTTGGGGTTTGTCGATTGCACATTGTGTACATCCGACGTTTGGGTTACGAGGGTAGCCAACCTAGGATTTTGGTTGGCCACATTTTTTTGAATAAATAAATACTATAATTGATTAGTCAACTAATATGTGAACTTTCTCTATGATGAGCCTACTATTTTGTCGCAATGAAGCCCATAATTTTGTTTCACCTTGTCGAACGTCGACCATGGTGCATCGCGTAGGATATTGTATAGCATACCAGATTGAGAGTAGATCAACTCTAGTTGTTGTGATCTCATGATAGCCGCTTCTTCGGAAAAACCCTTAACTGTTTCGATGTATTTAGATACATCAGGAACCACTTGAGAAAAAATAAGGGAGGGACCTTGACTTTGATCAAACTCTTTCATCGTCCCCATTCTTGGATGTGATCCGAGATACAAACAACTTTTGTTTGGTCAAAGTTGGCCAACAACTTAGTGTCAACATTGTATCTTAATATTAACTCGTAATGGTCTAAGAATACCATAGTGATGCCTTTAAAGTAGGCATACTTCGATCTATCAAGCTCAATATACCATTTCATGGAACCCCCTATAAGAGTGCGTTAAAGAAAAATCAATTGAATGGAATCATCCTTTGATGAGTTGGATGAGGACCATAAATGAAATTTCATAGCATGATCACCTGGATATTCTATAGGGTTGCCTTCAAACTTAGGGATGTCCAAGGGAAACTTAGTTGTCATGGGGGGCCAACGCGGATCATAACAGATCGGATCATTCAAAAGTATCGAAAAGTATGTAAAATGTAGAGTTTCCAGGAAAGGAAGTCTAGGTTGTGGTGGATTCAAATAAAAAGAGGGGCATAGGTTTTCGATGTCACTAGGTTTGGAGGAAAATTTTGGTTGTTGTTAAGGGTTTTGGAAGAAACCATGGTGGCCCCATCTAGTAAAAGGAGCTTGTGCTTGAGTTTGCATCGTCAAATGATTCCTATAGTTAGATGACATTCCTTGTGTAGGGATTTCTCCCTGCACAATATTCCAGGGACCTTGGTTAAGGATGCCCCAAGTCGACCATCCTGGCATAGGTATTGAACCATGCCTGGGGTTCCATTTAGTGTGGGAGGGGTTTCCCCCGATCGACATCCCTTGTGAAGGGAACGAGCCCTGCCAATGATTTCCAAGACCTTGTGAGGAGTAAACTCCTATCATTGCTCCCTGCGAATAAAAGAAACCTTGCATAGGGTTTGGTTGACCAAAAACAGGGTTTCCCCCTACTAAGAAAATATAAAATGAGAAATCCTTATTTAAAAATGCACCGAACAAAGAAAAAGGTATACACCCCAACAGATTCATGTAGGACAGAGGTCTATGAATCCCCCCATTGAACAAACTAGATTTGGTTTTAGACTTGATTGGCTACTGAAAAATATGTTTGTGCATAGGGGATGCGGGAGAGATATGACTCCCACCATAAGGGATAATTTTGAACAGTCCAGTGGTGCCCAGGACTAATCCTTATAAAGGAGAATTAGAGCTCCCTGCCCCTAGACCAACAATATTTAGAGTAGAGTAGGTTAGGACTGAACTAGATTCAAAACTCGACATCCCATTTGAAAAGGGAGAGACATACACATTTTGGATAGAGGGAACAATGGTCAAATTCGTCGAGGGGATTGTTCCACTTCTCGAAGTGGTGGGTGTCTGGATAGCCATAGTCCTAACAGGAAAATGTCGGGGAGGAGGTACAACACCCCCTCCTACAACATCTAATATGGGAGTATGAGGACCCCTATATGAAATAGAACTAATTCCTTCCATCATCGCTCGTCGAAAAAATTGACATTCTGGTGAAGTCACCTCAGCAGGGAATATTTGAATTGGAAGTGGCACCGACAAGTCAGTGATCAGAGGTTTTCCAAGCTTGAAGCCTTCAAATTCAAGATCAGAAACGATGGAGTCCTCCGGTGCATGAAAGTATTCTCTAGAAGTTGGCTTCAGTATAGTTTCATGTGGCCCAGTCTCTTCAAATGAAACCTCTTGATCTAGCATGTATCTCGGTGGTGGAGGAGGTGGCTCCAACGTAACCAGTGGCAGGTCCTGAAGCCTATGAAAACAATTGAGTTGTTGATATTCCACCTTGTGAAATGATCAATCAACACTGTAAGGTTGAGGTAGCATGAAACAAAGAGAACACACTAAAAATTTCCTAATGGAAAGTCAAGAAAACAACTCACTCGTAGGAAGAACAATTACGCAAATTGACACTAGAGAAACTTACCAGTGCAAGTGTAACTCGAACATGAAAAAAACCTCTGGCTATACTCTCCAAAGAGTGATATGACTTCTTCCATAGGTATCACAATATACCCCCACAGTCACGTGTGTAAGTCCCTAAAAAACTAAAACTAGGTTGTCATCTCGCAGTGAATCACTACGAGGGTACATTTGACTATTAGGTTGATCGTAATGAGTAGGATAACAAAGTCTTAAGCCTTTCGAGGGTACTGAAGTAAAATGGTCTGGAAGACAACTGAGGATATTGAACGGATTCTAGGTCCATGAGGCTCTGTAGTCAAATGTGATCAACACAATTCCCAGGAACGACCCTCAATATATGATCCCCACTACAATTGGTTCGACTTTGGAGGAGTTATCTCCTTTACCTCTCCTCACATGACCTCATATTTATCCCTTGTGTTAGAGGGGGGTATCAGATGACTCTTACAAAAATGGACTCTGACACTCCCTATCGTAGACTCTTATGCTTGTTTAAGAGGCCTTGAAGAGTTTCCTCTGCACGCCTATTTGAAGGCCCTAGAGCCTAAAGTACTTGGTGAACTATACAAACAAAAGTATTGTTGATTTTAAGGGTTAATCGTTGATTCTAAGTGGATTGATTTACTAAAAAGGGCTTAGACGTGCAAATTATGGTGTTTACAAGAGATGAAAGAGAATAAAAGCTTTAGAGCATTCGTGCAAATGTAAACTAGGTTCATCAAATGAAAGAATGGATTTTAAATCTTTGTAAATACAAACTTTTCGAAATAGTATTCTGAGATCCTAAAATGAAAAAAGTTTCCTAGAATGTGCTTTTCATTTTACAATGTAAATGAAAACTACTAAACCCTCAAGGAAATAACAAAGAAGTAACTTGAAAAATAACTCTTTTATTTTGTAATAAACAACCTATGCTACAACTACCAAACAAAAATGCATAACTAAATGCAATATTTTTTTATTTTTTGAATGCTTAGGAAAGAAAATCAAAAGTAAATGATCTTTTTCACTTTTTAAAACATAAGCAAGGTAAATAAAAAATAAAATCAAGACTAACATAGAACCTAAATCACTTCCTGAACACAGGGATTCACTAGAATCCACAAGAGAATATAATGCTTATAGGTTCACCCTAAACCTTCAAAACAAACAAAAGAAAATAAAGAAACAACAAGTGTTCTTTACAAATAACAAGATGAACCGAATCTTTAACACAACCAAACACAATTAATAGAGACCCTGAAGAGTTTCAAAAAGTATTGAGAAGCACAATGCTTCTTGTGAGGAAAGGACAAATCCTTTTTTTTAAACCTTCCAAAAAATAGAGGCGTGTGTTATGCACAAGAAACCTACGTATGTACACGAGATGTATACTATGCAAAATTTGTATATATGTGAGTTATACAGAGGACAAGGTGCGTACACCTCTACAAAATTTCAAAAAGAAAAAGGTTTGGATAGACAACTAGGCAAGGAAGGATGCTAGGCACCTCGAAGGTGACCAAAGACCTTAATTTACTTAGTAAACTTGGAAAACTAAAAGATAAACTAAAAAAAATAAAAAATTGAAACCAAAATCTCCCACTAAGACCCTATAGGGACTCCCTAGTGGAGTCACCAATTCTACTACAAGGAAAATCACCCTATACTGGATCTAAGTTAAAGGCAGAGCATTAACTCCTTTAAAATATTTTTCTACCCTTAAGATACCCCAAAAATACCTAAAATAAGTAATGATAAAGAAAGGAAAGATGACTAATGAGTCCACCTTTATTCCTTGTGGTTGGTGTTGGCTTCTTTCATTATTGTCGCCTCCTAGATTACTGGTCTTACCAAAGATGACCTGCAAAAGGTTAGGAATACAATGCAACAACATATGCAATCTCTACTTATCACTTTAAAAGTTTAGACATAGATATAAATCCATAAATCAATAAAATCATGTAAACATAGGGTTTTGGGATAGGAATGAACTATTTTATTCAATTTTGAGACAAAAATGATTAGAACCTTTGTCACAAACCACTCCAGAAAACAAGTCTGGGATCCTTTGTTGTGGCTCGAAGTGCATCAATCCTACATCAGATTCTCACAACCAACATATCCCCTAAGGAAGGAGAAATTTTTTCATAAGGAGAAATGATGGAGGGGAAGGTTGAGGCCAAAACTCATAATAGGATGCAAATCTTGGGATAATAAGGGGAAGGGATTTTGGTAGAGTTTTCTTATTCTCTTTTGTGTGTCCCTAAATGACTCCCCAAGACCTATTTTTATGAGAAAAAAAAAATTATTCGGTTTAGGGAAGGGATACAAAGGGTAAAATGGTTAGGAAACCCTATATAGCCCATAAACTCCACCGAAATTTGTGCAATTTTATCTTTTTTGCAAATTTTGGAGGTAAACGCGAGATAATTAGCATGCAAATCATGTATGTATGCATGCTAACTAGCATGAAGCACACATGTGTATGCATGATATTAGTACAGCAGGGTACCTACACTATCCAAAAAATAGTTTTTTAAAAGGAAGCCTCAGTAGTATTTTGGAAAAGTATGTAAATGGAAGGGCCAATGTCTTGTATGCACAGATATGGCATTTTTGGACTATAAAAACCACCCAAAGTATTTCTCACCTACTTCTAACAAAGTTGTGTTCATGCTAGAACATCTTCCAATCAACTACTCTGAGTCAATCTGCACTATCCAAGCTCCCCAAGAACGTTTGTGCACCTGAGGTCCCATACCAATAGAAAAATCTCTGATATCACTTGTCGCACATCTTTCCAATGTAGTTCTTGACAAATTTGTTGAATGACTCCCTTGTTGCCTCTTTTATCTTCCTTGAAATGGAACCTCATGCCTTCTTTCATTCATTCCTTCACTTCTTTTCTACTGCAAAATTTGTTGTCTCTTTGGCCATCATCGCACCCAACTCATTTCATAACCAAGATATTAAAAAATGCAAGGATATCATCTCACGTCTTTCACCTGTACGACCAACAAAATTCACTTTCTTTGCTCCTCCTACAGAATGTAGGGTGCTCAGGTCTACCTCATCACTGATTCAACCATTCCCATCATGAAATCTTAGTTCACTTGATGAATCTTCCCAACAAAAAACATGGCCCTTGCTTCATCAATCAACCTCCCATCCTCTTCATCACTTGTTCACAAAAAACTCAAAAAGAACTAGTTTCACAGATCCAACAGTCACCTCCACACTACTTCCCTCGTGCTTTGTTTCATCCTTCCTGTGTGATATTCCAATCTTCATAAGTATACAAATTTCTTCAAAATTGTCTCAACATATTGTCCAAATGAACCCAAGTGGAATGAGCCACCCAAAGACTTCCATTCCTAAACACGTTTGATCCAATTCCTGTATCAACTCCAACCAATGATTTGGGTCATCCCACATTCACAAGTATCCTGAGAATGCCCTACCTATCTCATGTCTGACACCATGAGTAGGAGTGCATCAACCTATCCACTCGGGATGTGGTCTATCTCATCATGTATTTCTATAATCAGTCTCCTTGATCGACTCATTGCTTCTTTCGTTCATTTCTTGGAATGAAAAGTCTTGCCTCTATGAAGACACTTCAATGTTTGTATCTTTGTTGTGATGGTTAAGTTGTAGTGTACCTTTTTCCTTACATAGAGCTTATAACGCACTATGTAACAATCTGTACACGCACTTTTACATAGTTCGTACAGGCATTGTATAATCACATGCATTCAAGGAAAGAAATACATTTAACTCAGTGTAAAACATATAATTTACTGCTACAATTAAACAATCCATGGTATTTAATAGTAATTTGTATACACAACAGAAATCATGATAATTTATGTAGCAAAGTCATGCAAAATGTGATAAGAACATAGTTATATACTTATCTTGTAACAGTGGTGAAATCCACCAACCAAGTGCAGGCCTTCAACGAACCTCCCAGCCTTAGACCACACTGCTCATCATCTCAACAGTGGGTCACCCCCGAACTGGGACTGAGCTCCACCCCAAGGCAAGGAATCCTAGGCTAGGCTGAGGTTACAGGGAAAACAACACAAAAATATCTGGAAGGATTCTTCCCAAAGATGCCATCTTACACCCACTACTACTAGTGACCAGGGGATCAAATTTTGCTCAAATTTCAAAGTGCTCGGAATGCAAGAAAATCAGTTCCATTGCGTCTGTCTCATCTTCCTGAATCCAGCTGTATATTTACTTTGTCAAACAGACTCAGTATGGAGAAGATATCACAATCTGTTCATCAAGCCAAACAGGCAAAAAATTTGATGCTGACTGTATCAGTCCGTACAGTCCATACGGTATGACATGGCAGGACCATACAACCATACAGAAGTGACATGGAAAGCATTCATTGGTTGGCAGCTATCGAATCCAGAAGTGACACGTGTCCGTTTATTGGCAAATGGTATGAGGGCACATGGCCCAATCTGTGGGTGCCAAGTGTCACTCATTGTTTGGTTTATATGGTTATGTAAAATTTATGGTGGAGTCCACGGGGTTTGACCCCAGAACCTCCCACAATGCATAACGCCTTCGCACGACCGCTCAGTCATTGGGCCATGAGTTAGTTCTTATTTAACATATGGTTTCAATATTATTTAAACTTGTTCATTGTATTAAATGGAAAGGGGGGCGGGCCGGGGCTTAGCCTCGACCCGTGGTTTCATTATACAATATATAACCGTGGTATGAATTGTATGGCGCGGGGTTAATAAAACCATGTTTTGGTTATAAACCATTGTTTATAAATATACAGAGTTGTATTTCAATGGGCCCAACACGTGGTTCTTTACAATTTTTCCATGTGACCCTAATCCGGAGCGCGGGGAAGTTTCAATAGTTGTGTAACCATTAACCACCTATTTTCCAAGCATACGGTCCTATGAGCCATACGCCCAGGTGCCGAGGCGGTTAGGGGATAGCGCGCCCTTAACCATCCTACGGTTTGCAACATTGGTGCCGTTGCACCCGGTGCTAGGTTTTCACACTTTAAAATGCATGTGAGCCAGGTTCAATCAAGAAGGGTGCGTTTTGTAGATGCAGAGACAACAAGCTTGAAGAGGGAGACTTCCAGGAGGCATAACTTCTTCATTTTTCGACCGATTGAGGTGCCGAAAGAGACTAGACAGGGGTTTTGGAACGCTCTAAATCCATTGGAGCAGTTAGTTTGTCAGTTTGAGCATTGTAAGATATGTTTTTGAGAACTTTTTTGAGCAATTAATAATAATGAACCATTGGAAGCTGGACCAGGAGATGTAGCCCATAAGAGGGGTGAACTCCTTTATCAAATTGTTGTGTTCATGTGCTTATGTCCATTGATTATACTGTTGTCTATGTGTAATTTTCATAAGTAATCCTTTAATTTATGTGTTGCAAACTGATCCATTTGCTTTAAACACATAACATTTACTTGCAATAAGTTTCAAGTTTTTCAAGTCTTCTTCATTTTTAGATCAACCAGACTCTCATTCCCCACATGCCTATTCCACCCGAGAGTATACACCTTCACACGCACAGTCCATCAGTGATAACCTCCCTCTCTAGGTCTCAGCTACAGGCCAGATCAGGAAGTCTCAGAGCCCGTAGCTGGTGTTGGGCACTCTCTGGAAGAAACCACTTCACAGTAAACTCTTCCACT
The DNA here is from genome assembly GCA_032191745.1 of Picea mariana. NCBI lineage: Eukaryota > Viridiplantae > Streptophyta > Pinopsida > Pinales > Pinaceae > Picea > Picea mariana. Next base: position 19,060 of record JASDQU010205587.1, read on the forward strand.
TGGAAAGAGTTGCTCACAGGCCTAACAACCTGCCTCTTCCAACCACAGTCACCTCCCTCACCAGAAGAGAGGTCATACACAAGCTCAGCACAAAGATTACTCTGGCCAGTATGCCATGCGTAGTCCAGCACTGCGTGGCCGCAACAACCAATTGGGAAAAATAGACACGTGCTTCCCAAACAGGTTCAACAATCACGGGATAGTCTCACAGTTTTTGGTTTCAGGATTGTACGAGGGTGTTCTTGCAGAGGTCGGATGGGTTCACCCTCAGACGGTCGGGTAGAATGGAGAAGATCCCCCTCACACGGTTTATATTGGCTA
>JASDQU010205587.1:19480-35560 GCA_032191745.1 Picea mariana
TGTGGTTTCCTTGATAGTCCCAACACTGAATGGGTATCTGTCTCTGTATTTGTGCTCCCTCTTCAGTCATTCTCGGCTCTCTAAACAATGGCTGTCCCTGAAGACTATTTCTGAAAAAGGGAGGTATGTTTCCCTTCTGTCTCTGTTCTTTCTGAAACCTCTTCTGGTCATCCCAAGCCTTCCGAAAGGTAGGATTTTCTCTTTACTATTCGTATAGGGATTTCTCCCTTCTTATGGTTTCTTCCATGGTCTTAGGATAATCGTATTGAATCTTGTCACCAATGGAAGGTGGCAGTCCACTCAGATACCTCTGAATTTTAGCAACCTCGTCTTTGATGAATGGAACATACTTCAGTAGTTCCAGAAAACTTCGTTCATACTGATCAATGGTCATACTACCCAACTTGAGTTCAAAGAACTCCTTCATCTTTCTATCATAGTATCTTTTAGTCAGGTATTTCTTCTCGAAATGACTCTTAAACTCCTTCCACATGACCTCTTTCTCTCTGATGTGTTGTACCTACACAAATTGATCCCACCACATGGACGCTTTTCCTTTCAGTTGGTACATTGCAATTCTTCCTTCTATATGAGTAGAGTAATTCTGTAGTTGGAAGTATTTCTTCATGCCCAGCAACCATGTCTCGTCATCTTCCTCCTTCTTATGTTCTCCATCAAATGTTGGAGGCTTCATTTTGTTCATCTCCCCTTTCAACTCCTCCTTTCCATATTTTTGATGTTTTCTGGTAGGGGATGGTCTTGAACTACTGTGTGTCTTCCTGTCAGAATGTTTTTGGGAGAGTCTAAGATGTCGGCTACCACTTCTTGACCTAATTTTTCTCCCATGGGTTCTGCAACTCTCTGTCGTACTTGAGTCTCTTCCCTTCTTGAGTTTCTTCTCTATTTTTTCTAGGCTCTTCAAGAATTTTAAGTTTATTGCACACTGTCGATCCCTGACTTTCATGAGCTTTCAACTATCATCTCGGTGAGCCTTGGCCTCTCTTTGCATCCCTTCAATGATTTTCATCATGTGTCCTTCCTTATCCATCTCTTTTCCATGCCCATTGGAGTTCGATCCTTTGATTCCTAGGTTAACATCCTTTCCTTCCTGTTCATCTTCTATTTCGGGGGTAATCTGCACCTTTCCCCACTCCATACTCAGTTGTTGGTTAACTGGAGTCCTGACCTCCGTTGAACTCTACACACGCACTGTGCAAATAAAATCATAGTTTATCAGTCCATTAAACCTTCATGAACAATCCACAATATTTATAAGCCAGTTCGAACAAAATAAAAGACATTTTGTTTTAAATAAGTTTCTTGAACTGGAGGTATTATGTATCTCTTCCATTTCTTTGCATTTTGCGGCAATTTCCAAACAGTTCTGGCACTCGTTAGTATTCTGCAATATGATGCGCAGATGACTTGAATTTTTCGAGCCTTCGTTTTCTTAACAATTCCTCATCTTTCGTGGCAATCGAGTTTAAGAAAGAGTTTCAATTTCATGAATTTTCTGAGCTCTGTTCAGCTCTGTATTTTTCGGGTGTTTGAAACTTTAGTTTTCGATATTTTAGGACTTTTGGGACCTTGAGTTTTGGGGTTTCGGAGTTTCAGTACTAGAGAACTCCCGTTTCACTCTCCTTGCCCACCCCTGACTCCCGAAATTTCGATTTACCTTATTCTACGGGTCTATAGCACAGCTGTCGCCCTCAACAGTAGTGGTACGTGGTGTGTTTCGGAGGATCCTTGTCACCTTCAGTGACGTCATTAGGGTTCCACCACTCTTTCCTTGTCTTCCCACTTGCTAGAACGTGGTACTCTTCATGTGTCTACGTGGCACATCTCCCGATTGAACCTTCGGGTGTCATGGTTTTGTGATCTCCAATGACATGAGTTCCTGTCCTCATGAACTCTCGATCCCCGATTTTCCGATGCGCCTTTTGCCTTACCCCCCCCCCCCTCGGCTATGCCGAGGTCCATGTGACCGCCTCTCATAAGACCACAGTATTTTACCCTTATCGGGGTTTTCCCTGTCGCGATTTCGACACTTGTGATGTCGGACAACCTGCTTTACCAACTCCTGAGCCTCGATATGTCGTTTCTCCGATACACTCGCGCGATTGACTATTCAACGGTCCTTCACTCCATCGACATTTCGGAGTTCGCAATATCGCGAATCCTAAATGCATAAATTTTTGGGACTTCTCACCATGAAAACATGAAACGACGTGCCACCTGTCCACCTCTCGGATCCTGAGGCCCCCACACGGTTCTTTTGTCCGTTGGGATATCGCGTTTCACGATTTCACGATTCCTGTTGTAGTGATGTTGAGATTTCCAACACCCAATCCCCGATATGAAATTCCACATGTAAATCCAACGGTCAGATTTTTCTCACATCGAACAGTCTTTACAGACCTTAAGATTTCCCAAAGGAATCTCGTTCGTTCATCGAGACTTAGTCACATGCTAATGTCTCGACAGTATGGTTGGGATTTATCATGAAAAAATTCTGAGTTCTTGTCATCCAAACTTTTGAATCCCCAATCCTCGAAATGGGTTGTCTCACAACACGTGGCCATCTCAATCAGACGATCCACGACTATTCTGGGGTTTCCATCATGGAAATTCCTGATCCCTTGTTACTAGGACTCCCGATATCGCGATTCCTAATTATCCAAAATTGAAAATCTCACGACACGTGTTCTCCACCTTTCAAACGGTCTAGATCTATTTCGAGATTTCAACTTTAATCACTAAGGTTTTAAACTTCAGACACATCCTGACAGATCCAATGACTGTTAGGTTTTCCGGTCGAGATCTGACGGCTCAGACAGTTTCTAACCAATTCGGGATTTTGCGTATCACGATTTCCACACTCCTGTTCCATTTCCAAAGGAATTTTAATCCTTACGCACATTTTTCTAGATCCGACGGTCACGAGGGATTGCCTTCCCTCCTGAACAAATCCTAAGGTTCTAACACCATTAGTGTAGAGACCTGTCTCCCCGTGGCTATAGACCACACCGGCTGTGGTTTCACTGCACTGTTAAACCTTCTGAGCTCGTAAGCACGGTCAAGAAACTACTTGACACTCTGGAATAAACTAAGGTCCGAAATTGGTCCACCAGACCCAATTTCCCTTCGCATTCTCGGTCCAAAGACCGCTCCACTAGCCCATCTAGCCTCAGTGTCGAAACCTTTCGCTCTGATACCAATTTGTAGTGTACCTTTTTCCTTACCCAGATTTTATAATGCACTATGTAACAATCTATACATGCACTTTTACATAATTCGTACAGGCATTGTATAATCACATGCATTCAAGGAAAGAAATACATTTAACTCAGAGTAAAACATATAATTTACTACTACAATTAAACAATCCATAGCATTTAACAGTAATTCATATACACAGCGGAAATCATGATAATTTATGTAGCACAGTCATGCAAAATGTGATCAGAACATAGTTAGATACGTATCTTGTAACAGTGGTGAAATCCACAAACCAAGTGCAGGCCTTCCACGAACCTCCCAGCCTTAGACCACACTACTCATCATCTCAACAGTGGGTCACCACCGAGCTGGGACTGAGCTCCACCCGAAGGCAAGGAATCCTAGGCTAGGCTGAGGTTACAGGGAAAACAACACAGAAATATCTGGAAGGATTCTTCCCAAAGATGCCATCTTACGCCCACTACTACCAGACTCTCATTCCCCACATGCCTGTTCCACCCGAGAGTATACACCTTCACACGCATAGTCCATCGGTGCTAACCTCCCTCTCTAGGTCTCAGCTACAGGCCGGATCAATAAGTCTCAGAGCTCGTAGCTGGTGCTGGGCACTCTCTGGAAGAAACCACTTCCCAGCAAACTCTTCCACCTGGAAAGAGTTGCTCACAGGCCTGACAACCTGCCTCTTCCAACCACAGTCACCTCCCTCACTAGAAGAGAGGTCATACAAGCTCAGAACACAAATCTTACTCTAGCTAGTATGCCATGCATAGTCCAGCACTACGTGGGCGCAACAGCCAATTGGGAAAAATAGACACGCACTTCCCAAACAGGTTCAGCGATCATGGGATAGTCTCACGGTTTTTGGTTTCGGGATTGTACAAGGGTATTCTTGTAGGGGTCGGATGGGTTCACCCTTAGACGGTCGAGTAGAATGGAGAATATTCCCCTCACACAGTTCATCTCGGCTATTTTATTCGCATGCACCAGGGTTGACGCTTGTCACCCATGGAACTGCATGCATTCCACCAGCACACGTTCCTCCCACCACTTGGGAAATCATGCATCCTTCCAAAAGGACTTAGGATAAAAACATATGATGCACATATCTTTTGGAATAATATTAAAATATTATTCCCAAGCTTAAGCCCCCCCCTAGGCTTAGCCCCTATGCTCAAGACTTAGCCCCTAGGCTCAAGACTTAGCCCCTAATTCCTTTCCCACTCTGTGGATGCTCAATCCCCCTTCACTCATTCATCGTGGTCGGTCTACACTTGGTGGTGTTTATATTTTATTAAGTGTTCTTCATGATGACATATACAACAACAGGCTCCTGGCCTTCAATACTCAGGCTCCCTGGCCTAACAACACACAAGCCTCCAGCTTATGAAAACTTGTCTCACCAGCCTATAAAACATGATTACAATTCCTTTCATAACTTGGTTTATAGCGGGGCTCGGCCTAGGGGACACTACATAAGTCACTCAAAAAATCAACCAATATGTCTAAGGCACTCATGCACCAAAGTAACTCATCCAACTCTTCTACCAAAATACATGTCTTGATTCCTTCTTCGTCACAACAAGCCCTTCAACGAACTCCATATGAAAGTGCAACAATAGTCCAACTCATTCTCATTTCTACCACCAAATTTGGCTAAGTCCCTCTTCTAGAACTCGGCCAAGTAGATTGCTCCAATTCTTCATTCGCATTTACCCTCTTTTGAGCTCTCTGAATTGTTCATGTCTTTGGCAAAGTTCACAACACTTGGATGTCTCCCAAGTCTACAATGGGAACATGCTGCACTTGTCCTCGACCAAGTCTTCTTGTCTCTCTTCAATGAATCCAATGAAACAACTCATATTTTGTAAAGAACTTTAGAAAAAACATACTTGTTCAGGACTTCTTTGGCATCTTCATGGTTTGAGTCTTCTTGTTGTCACAAGTCTACAACTGAAAAACTACGATGTTCAAAATCAATCTAAGTCACTTTCCTCATGGCTGCACCCAACAAAGCGCATATTCCATTTCTCCATCTACTATCTTTGCGCCCTGTAGTGTCTCAACACCATGACACCATGCACATCAACTGATATTCAAGTGACCTAGCTCACCAACTTCTCAAAATACTTCCTCGGTCGATGTTGCAACTCTGTGATGACACCTCTTCCTTCACCATAGAATTACCTTCACAACCACCCATGTTTAACGTACCCAAAATGACCTTGCTCACATGCTTTAGATTTTTTTGTTTGTTTTATCAATGAGATTTCCAAATTGTCCACCAATTCGGCTCAAATTCCATCTGTCATGGGCCTGGTAAGCCTACGGTCGGGCGATGGAGTCATGCGACGCTCCCAGTCACCATGCGACATCACAATCATTTGTTTATTGGTAAAACTGAAATAACTTAATTCATTTGGACTACGCCATAATTCATTACAACTTCATTTATAACTTATGTTATGTATGTGTTATCTTATACTTAGTTGCGAATGTAAAAGAAACCATTCATGTAAGTACAAAAAAAACATATGTGTGAGTGACCAAACTGGCCTAATACCCAAAAGACATATTTACACAAAACCGAACAATAGTGTGTCAAGCTAAACCCTTGTGCCATAGGAAGAAAGTTTACATAAGGATCTTTCGCTAAGTAGAAGCTGCAAAAGGCATAGATCTTTTCAGCAAGTTGCTTTTGTGCATCCTTCCTTCGTCATTGCAGAATGAACCAACTTAGAATTCATCTCTCCAATACATGTGTTTCTGTATTTGTGTGTCTGTCCCCTTTCTCAGTTCATACTTTTACTTCTTTCCATAGCTTGAAGCGAACCTTCCTTCCTTGCCGCAGTTTAATTTTCCTTAACAACTTCCTTGAGAAATACTTGGTTGGATCTATGAAGGCTCCTCCCCAAGGCAACCCAAGTTACCCTCAAGGCTCTACTTGGCTCCTTGGAGAGAGATCATCTCCCTCCTTGGACATTGTGTCAGACTCCTCACTCTATGATTCTGAAGAATTGTCTCCCAACTCCCTCCCTTAGCTGAATTCCCAAATTCCCAGCTCGCACTTGGTTACATAGTTGTGCGCCCTTTCCTAAAGACATAACTCTTCCAACCAACCCATCCCTTCAATCATAAGCCGATGTGAGCTCTTGGTTATTTTTCCACTTTCGTGAGTTCAACCAAGTAGTCAATGGGCATGCTCATCTTCCAAGCGCGCTCTCTTCCCCAGCCGACATCAACTTTTGGTTAAATGCTCCCAACTTATTCCTTCATCTGTTTTCTTTCTCAGCTGCATCGCAAGACGTTCATTGCATGTTTTGGGTGTTCAGATTTTGTTTGTCGACCCATCTCACCGATGGGGAACCCAAAGGTCCCATGGGCGCCCATCCTTGGTTTTCTATCTGTCAAGCCACCTCTTGTGAGTTCTTTTGGGCGTACATGCTTTCGTCACACCCAACTTTACCAAATGTTTAGGTGGAGTGCCCATGTATTCGTAAGGCACCCACCCATATGAAACACTCAAAATGCACCCCCATCACTTGTGGAGCGCCAATGTATTCGTAGGGAACCCACCCAAATATCTCTTTGGTCAATTCACCAACCGTCGTAAGTCCATCTTCATGAAGTCATACTTGGCATGCTGTCGTGTGCCCAACTAACCCAAATTCACTCATGAAATAATTGAACGTTCATTGGCTCGCACGAATCCCAAGTCTTAGCTCTTGGAGGGAGCTCGTGCGCTCTAATATAATCCCGAGGTATGACATTTTTTTGTTACAAAGGAAGCATTAAACAACAAACATGTCCAAATATTCACACGTTTCATAATTTCTTACCACTTTCGTTGTGAATTCGAATCTCGCTAGTTCACTGACTGGCCTAAAATGTAATGTTTTTCAAGGATGGAAAACTGGAGGAGGGAGACCCTACAAATGTTGAAAGTGGTGTGCATGTGATTTGAAACCATTGCCTCAGCGAAGGATGATAAAAATCATCACATGCATTTAGATTCTACATGTGTACATATTGCAACATATTCAAAACGACTTGGGATCCATTTATCGCCAACTACACGTTCCCACCCTACAACTACCTTGTGCATTGGGGGTCGGGCCTCATCAATGCATCGACACGAGTTGTCATTGTGACGTTCCAACTACATATGACTTATATTGTGTGTGTAAAAGAAATCGATCGAAAGATTTCTTTATTAAGTTAGACTACTTTTCATCCATACAAGAAATTATTATTTTTATAATGAAAACTTCACCAAAAGTTATATGGTTTATGTTAAGAATTAACCATAATAATTAACAAATATTATAGTTTTAGATAGACACCTAGATATTTCTTTTTTATATAGTGTATATTCAATATTATTAATAAAATATTTTATAAAGTAATCACTATATAATATAAACACACATAATAATAATATGATAACATAATAATAATATGCATTAATTCTACTTATTTATCATGGATTTATTTTACTAAGTTATATGAAAACAGATAACAACCGTACTTTGACTTCATAAAAATAATAAATAAAAATAATTATATCTATAATTATGACTAGTTCTATATATATTTGGTTTCAGTTTCTTTGGGTCATTAGCATTATTATCAGCTAATTAATTATTCACTAGTTATTATTTATATATATTTGGTTTCAATTTGTTTGAGCCATTAACATTACTAAAAGGTAAAGATAGAGATTAAATCGTTCGCATCTCTTTTGTTTTATTATAAATGAATACTATATAATATTTTTATATTATAAATAATATGTTTTAATAATCACTAAATTTTATAATATATTTTTTATGTTATTATAGAATTTTATTAACTTAGGTTAGGTAAATGATGTATTATTAAATTTCCTAAAACATTTTTTATTTTATTATAAAATTTTATTAATTTATGTTAGATAGATGATGTATTAATAAGATGATCAACTATATGAGTATTTAAAAAAGTAAAATGATTTTCAAATATATATAACTACTAAATTTTATAAAAAAAAATTAAAGTTTTTATTAAATTCTGTTTTTATTATGAAATTTAATTGACTTATCTTATGTTGATGCTGCACTAATAAGATGATCAATTATATCAATATTTAAAATAACAAAATGATTTTGCAACATATATATAGATAAATATATGTTTCTTAACACACAAAAAAAATAATAAAATGTTTTTATGATATTATAAAGATTATATCTAAAACATTTATGGTACAATGATCTATCTAAAATAATTGCCATAAATATCTATGAAAACAATCTAAAAAAATTCAATAAATTCAAATTATTTAATTTTGCAAAAGACAAACATAATTTTATTTCATATAATATGTATGTATACTATATAAAACCACAAACAAAATAATTAATTATACTATACATGTTATCCATAGTACATGACTACCTATAGTTGATTGTCCTCATTGGCTACATGGCTATTATAACTGTTTCATTCCAGTTTGTGCTCATACATAAATAATAAAATAAATAATGAAATGAATACATAAATTGTCCTCATTGAGGACAAGGCTATTATAGCTGTTTCATTCTTCCAGTTTATACTAGCACAGTTTATACATAAATAATGAAATGAAGAAAGGAACTTAGCCGACTTATACCATTTTGTTTTCAGAGTGGCGTTCACTGGTCCGGGAGCAAAGGATCAATTCAATGCTATATTCACGTTTATTGGGCTCTCTGCTCGGTTCTTTGATTAATCGAGGCAGGGACTAGCTGCTATGCAGCTATTATCCTTGTCGATCATTTACACCATTTTCCCAAGGTTTCAATCTTATACTCCATCAATCAGTATTTTTTTTTATGTTTGTTATGAGATATATTTTAAATTATCTTCACAAGCCGTTAACATAAAAGTATTTTTTTTTTGGATGTTTGTTATGAGATATATTTTAATTTATCTTCACAAACCATTAACATAAATTAGATTATATGCATGGAGAGTTTTGAGTTGGGCATCAAATGATTTAACATAAATTAGATTATATGTATGGAGAGTTTTGAGTATGATTTTAGTTTTGACATATTGCAACAGAGAAATTAACATGAATTCAATTATATGTATGGATAGTTTTTGGTTGAGCATAAAATGATTCTATGGTTGACATCATCATTGGTTTGTGTGGTTTTATATTGTCACATCATTATTGCTTTATGCGATTTTACGAAAATGTCTTCATCTTAGTGATTTTTCCCTCCAATATTAAAGCGCTTATTGGTATGATAATGTTTTCCATTACTTACCTTCAACTTATTAATATTTGCTTTCTGCATATTAAGAATTATACGTTTGGATTTGGATAAACGCGAAATCATGTCCTTCCATGTTGGCACATAGAAGCATTAACGATTCAGCCACCTTTTTGTCTATTTCAATCACTTTCCTGCGTTTGAGGAATAGATAAGGGAAATCTTAATAAGTCGTGTGAAATCTTTGTACATGGTAAGACAACAACACCTCGATGCATATTCAAATTTGATAGCCTTGGATGCCCATTCAAATGGTTTAGATGCATCAATTTTTATAAGAATGAGATGGAAGGTAAAGGGTTTCCTCCTTTTCCAATCAACTTGATTTTTTGAATTATTAACTTTTTTTTTAATATGAAATATATCTTCATCATGCCTTACATCTATATAATAAAAGAGATGTATCTCTATTTTATGCAGAAACGTTTTCTAACATGAAAGTTCATGACTAAAATGATATTGTGTTGGAAACATGTCAAAGAATTTTTTATGTTGTCAAATGCACATGTATGTACCTATGTTAGGAATGCGTATATATGCAATCTATTTGTGAATTGTTCATGTAACTATGTGATCTATTCATGATAAGTTTGTGTAACTGAGTTATAGATGTTATATATATGAGCCTACCCATAAAGGTGAGAGATAAAGGTGTGTAGATAGTAGAGTGGGTGAGGAGAGGATGATTGTATGCCTGAGGTTGGGTATTGTAATTCTCCCTTGAATAATAAGAATACCAAATATCATTTCCCATGGTTTTTTCACGCATTAGGTTTCCACATAAATCATTATGTCAACTGTGTCATTGTTCTTCTTAGTTTTATGTATGTTTAATCTTTCTTGTTGATGCTCTGTGTGATTGTTCTTCTTAGTTTTATGCGTGTTTAATCTTTCTTGTTGATACTCTGTTTTTCTTCCGCTGCCCAACAAGTAGTATCAGAAAAGGTTGAGTAGGCACAACAAGTGATCCAAGATGAATTATGTGCAATGTTAGAGGCGCAGACACACTATCACACTTAAGAAATAGGATTGTTTTCCTCAATCAACGCATCCGACTCAAGCACCACAAAGTGCTAGAATATCAACGCTCGTCCATACACACTCAAGGAGTGCTATCTCCCGAAACGACGCTACCTCAAAGGCTTCCAAGGAGCGTCAATCTTAAAAATTTGCATGGTTTGAGAAGTTAAGGTATGGAGTATTGTTTAAAAGGCGAATACTTTATGAGTGGATGATGTATTATTAAGTGGAGGTGAGTTTTAATAAAGGTGGGATATAATATAAAAAGGTTAAGTGGATCTTCCTATAGAATATAAAAGGGTAATAAAGGTGGGGTATAATATAAAAAGGTGAAGTGGATCTTCTTTTAGAATATAAAAAGGTGAGGTGGATCTTTTGGTCAAAGGTAAAAGGTGGAACTTTTATGTTTGGGAATAAAGGGTTTTTTAATATATAGTTTTTAAACCTTTTTTGAATTTCAACCTTGTTTTTTTTTTGTAAGAGCCTTGTTTATTAGAAGCTTTGAATTTTTTTTGGGTGGTGTGTGGTAATGGAGAAAGTGTAGAGTTCTAAGTTTGAGGTGGAGGAATTCATTGATAAGAATATCTTTGCACTATGAAAGATCAAGATGCGGGATCTTCTTGTGCAACAAGGATTGCAAAAGGAATTGGCTGGAAAGACAAAGAAACCGACAAGCATGATAGATGAAGACTGGAAATATATGGATGCAGGAGTCCTCAGTACCATTCGTTTGTGTCTGACAGATGATGTGTTGCTTAAAATCGCCGACGAGGTGACAAAAACAGGTTTGTGGACCAAACGGGAGAGTCTATACATGACAAAGAACTTGACGAACAAAATCTTATTGAAGAGGCAGTTGTATAGCTTGTTCATGAAAGAAGGCATGAAAATTGTTGATCACTTGAATGTTTTCAACACTCTGCTTTGTTAATTATCTAGTATAGACATAACGTATGATGATGAGGACAAGACAATTATGCTATTGTGATCGCTTCTTGAGTCTTGGGATTATCTGGTCACAACTATGTGGTTTAGCACAACATGTGCCATTTATTATGACATGTTTGTGGGAGCTTTGTTTTTTGAGGAGATGAAGAAAATATCCAGTAAAGAAACCTCGACAACAGAAGCAATGGTGGTCATAGGTTGATCTACAGAAAGAGGAAAAATATGAGGGGTACATCAAGGTATAAATCAAAAGGAAAGAAGAGTAAGCATAAATGTTGGTTCTGTGATAAATTTTGGCATCTTAAGAAGGATTGTTGGAAAAGATAGAATGCATCCAAAGAAGAATCCACAAAAGAAGCAAAGGAAGCTAATTTAGTAGAAACAAGTTCAAGTTCCAATTCAGGTATGGTTGGTAAGGTATTGTCTACTTATGATGTTTCACATCAACATCAAGATTGGTTGTTATATTCTGGTGCGTCCAACCACATGTGTCTTCATAGAAATTGGTTCTCAGCTTACCAATCTATTGATGATGGTGTTGTTTTTATGGGAAATGATTTTTGTTGTAAAATTGTTGGAGTTGGTAGCATATGGATTAAAATTAATGATGGTTCTGTAAGAACATTAACAGATGTAAGTAATGTACCTAAACTTAGAAGGAACTTTAAATCTTTTGGAGTTATAGGTTCTGCTAGTTACAAGTGTACAACTCAAGGTGGAGTACTGAAGGTGCCCAATGACATCTTAGTAATCATGAAGGAAAAGAGGATCGGGAACCTTTATCAACTTGAAGGAAGGACAAAAGTAAATCAGGCAATGGTAACATCTTAAGATGCAAGTCACTATGATTGTTTATAGCATAATGTTTGGGTCATATGAACGACAAAAGGCTTAAGGTACTAGTTGATCGTAAGTCACTTCCAAGTTTGAAGTTTTTGAATTTGAATTTCTGCAAGTATTGTGTTTTTGGAAAACAATGTAGACAAAACTTTAAGATAGGAAGGAATATAAGCAAAGGATCCTTGATTACATTCATTCAAATGTTTCAGGACCATCCCCTACAGTTTCTTTTGGAGGGTTGTCATATTTTGTAACATTTATAGATGATTACTCTAGAAAGGTTTGGATCTATTTACTTAAAAGAAAAGCTTATGTATTTAATACTTTTAAGCAATTCAGAGATTTGGTTGAAAAGAGAAGTGACAGGTCAATCAAGTGTTTAAGGACATGTAATGGAGGTGAGTTCACATATGTGGAATTTGAGAACTATTGCAAGGAATATGGGATCGAAATACATAAGACCACGATTTATACTCACCAGTAGGTTGGTGTTGCTGAATGCATGAATATGACTCTTCTAGAGAGAGAAAGGAGCATGCTCAGTAATGCCAAGATGCAATAGGATTGGTGGGTAGAAGAACTTATTTCATCCTACTATCCAATAAATCAGTCAACATCAACTACAATAAACTATAAGATTCCATAAGAGGTATGGACAGGTCATTCATGTGATTTTTCAAATCTAAGAATATTTGGTTGTGATGCTTACGCCCTTATTTCTAAAGATCAACGTTCTAAGTTAGATCCTAGATCAAAGAAATATGTCTTTGTTTGTTATGGTGATGGAGTTAAGATGTATATATTATGGGATCCTACTTCCCACAAACTCACTGTACACAGAGATGTAGTATTTGATGAATCCTCACTCTTAAAATCGGAATTGGTAGATGCTGAAGCAAGACAAGAACAAGTACCGCAAGTTCAACAAATTCACTTGGAAACTTAGCCATCTTTAGAAAGGGAGGATCATGAAGCAGTTCCAAAAGAATAAGATGAACATGTAGAAAATATACAAGAAACTGAAGATATGCCTCAACCATCTATAAGGAGATATTTATGAGTCACGAATCCTCCTACAAGGTATGACCAATATGTTTCATCTGTGGCTTTGGTTTCTATTGATGGAGTACCTAGTTTTTTTTAGGAAGCAATTAAGGTATCTGAAAGTGCTAAATGTATGAAATCTATGAAAGAAGAAATGGATTCCTTAGAGATGAATAAAACACGGGACCTGGTAGAATTTCCGAAGGAGAAGAATTTTTTTGGCTGCAAGTGAGTCTAGAAACTAAAAAATGGTGTTGATGATAAATTCTAAAGGTATAAAGAAAGAATGGTAGAAAAAGGGTATTCTCAAAAGGAAGGTATTGATTTTCATGAGATCTTTTCACCAGTTGTGAAGCTTGTTTCAGTTCATGTTGTGGTAACACTAGTTCCTTAAAAAAATGCTTCTACATGGATATTTAGATGAGGATATATATATGGAACAACCAGAAGGGTCTTTTCAGGATCACAATAAGAGGTTTGTTTGCAAACTCAAGAAGTCACTGTATAGCCTGAGACAGTCTCCTAGGAAATGGTATAATAAGTTTGATTCCTTCATGGTGAGCCTAAATTTTACAAGAAGTGAATATGACCATTGTGTTTACTTTAAAAAGTTGGAAAATGACATGTTCATTATTTTGGTGTTATATTTTGCCGACATGCTTATGGAAAGAAAAAGCATGGTCAAAATCAATAGGTTAAAGGCTCAGTTGGCTAGGGCATTTGATATGAAGGATCTAGGAGTAGCAAAACAAATCTTAGGCATGGAGATACACAGAGACAAAAAATGGTAAGTTGTGGTTATCACAACAAAACTATGTGGAGAAAATACTTATGAGATTCGGTATGAATAATGTTAAACCCGTGCATATCTCTTTTTCTTCCCATTTCAAGATTTTACAGGTTTATGTCTTAATAATGATAAAGAAAAGGATTATATGTCTTGTGTACCATATGCTAATGCAGTGGGAAGTTTTATGTATGTGATGGTGAGTACTAGACCGGATATTTCACATGTCGTTGGTGTTGTCAATCGATACATAGCAAATCCATGGAAAGATCATTGGGAAGCAATGAAATGGGTCCTTCAATATCTTAGAGGCACAAGAAGTTATTCTATCACCTATGATGGTTCGAGAGATTGAGTTTGTGGTTATGTAGATTTTGATTTTGCAGGTGACTTGGAAAAAAAGAGATCCACTTCAGGATATGTCTTTACTCTTGTAGGAGGACATGTTAGTTGGATGTCAAAGCTTGAAAATGTAGTCTCTTTATCCACTATTGAGGCAGAGTATATGCCTGCTTCACATGCATGCAAGGAGGAAATTTGGTTATAGGGTTTGTTGGTTGAGTTTGGAAGGACGCATGACAAAGTGAACATATTTTGCGATAGTCAAAGTGGTATTCATTTGGCTAGAAATCCATCTTATCATAGTAAGACTAAACATATTTATGTTAAGTACCATTTTGTAATACAAGTTGTTGATGAAGTGGAGTGGCTCTGGAAAAGGTCCATACAAAATTGAATTCCATAGACATGTTTATGATGCCAATTTTGTTAGAGAAGCTACAACGGTGTTTGGATTCTCTTGGCTTGTAGAAAAGGTGATGAATTAATTAGGTGCAAGATATATTAGGTAGATTGTTTCCAAGGTCGATATTGTTGGTAACATGCCAACAAATTTCCCATGCACATGCACATGCATGCAACTATCTTAGGAATGCGCATACATGCAATCTGTTTATGAAGTTCATGTAACTATGTGATCTATTCATGATCAGTTTGTGTAACTGAGTGATAGATGTTATATATACGAGCATACCCATAGAGGTTAGAGAGAAAGGTGTGTAGAGAGTAGAGTGTGTGACGAGAGGATGATTGTATGCCTATTGTAATTCTCCCTTGAATAATAAGAATACCGAATATCATTGCCCGTGGTTGTTTGCTACATTGAGTTTCCACATAAATCACTATGTCAATTGTGTGATTGTTGTTCTTGATTTTATGCTTGTTTAATCTTCCTTGTTGATGCTAGTTTTGCTTCCACTGCCCAACAATAAGGATGGTGAAGAATGAATCATCTCTCTCACATGAATGTCCATGACTAACATGATAATGATGGCGAACAATGAATCATCCCTCATATTTTATGTTTTAGTTATTCTTAACTAACATTGTTTAATGATTTAAATTTTTTTATACTTTACCATTATCAACAATTAAAATTTTTATGAAATGTTTAGTAATTAATGTTATAAATGAATTAATATTTTTATGGAATGTTAACTAATTAATTAATTTTATAAATGAGTTGCAATTTTTATTAGTTTTGATTTCCTTTTAAATTAATATAAAAATATTTCACTTAAAATGGATATTCAAATATTTTGTTTATTTATATTATTTTTAAATGATATATGTAAAACTTTGAATGTCGAAATTTCATATCTCTTGTAATGAGATGTAAAAAGCACTTCTAAACCTAATAACATCAATCCTTATTTTTAAATTAAAAAAATTAACAATTATGATAATTAATTTTAAATTAAATATATAATGAATAATAAAAATGTTAATATAAAATTAAAATTTATTTTGATATTAAAAAAATTCACTCAAAGACAACTTGATTAAAATATTAATAAAAATAAAATTAAATGTTAACAGGATGAATTTAAATTAAAATTAAAATTA
>JASDQU010205587.1:35610-48211 GCA_032191745.1 Picea mariana
ACAATTAGATTAGTGTTGCTTCCATAATCTAGCATAGATTGTGCACAATTATTTTGAAATAACAGACTTCCCTGGGTTGACAATTTATATTGAACACCTTAATTTTCTATTCATTTAGACAATTAAAGTGCCCAACAAGGAGTAGTGATGAATGTTCAAATTGCCAGTTGGGAAATGAGATGGGATCGGTTGATCTCATAGAGTGTCGGGTGAGAAGAGAAGTCCCAAATTTCCAGGTGGGCAGGGGGAAAGAAATGAGACCGTCGGAAAGTTGCAAGATCTCAAAAGTGAGTTCAAGTCAGAAAGGAATGTTGATAGGTGAAGATTCATGTGGATTTGTAGACCACGTGAATGAAGATGATGATAATTTAAATACTCTCACCATACAAAAGGAAGATCAGAGGAGCATTCTGATTATCTGATGGATCAAGACATTCCTACCAAACATCCAAGTAAAGGGCAGTTCACATGATGAAAGTGAAACAAAAGAAGAAAGAGAGCCAACATAAACTATCAAAGAGGAAGAAATGGAGTAGACACTGATGTCTACCCCAATAAAAGGAGAAGATAATTCAGCATAATTTCTCAAAATTTTTAGCCAGAAAGTTGAACAGGAGATGACTACAGCATTGGAGCTTGCAGAAGAAGACGAAGCAGACAACATAGACTTTGTTGGTCTGTATGAAGAACTAGAATCCCTAGAGAGAACGGTAATGGTGCCAAGCTTGCACATCCGACAGGTCAAGTTGGAAGAAGATGGAGGACAATACTAACTAGAGGAACAACTAGAAGAAGGTGGACGTGAAACAATGCAAGAGGAGCTAAGAGAAGACAATATGTCAGTAGAGGAAGCCAAACAATAACTCAATGATGAGACTTCATAATTGAAGTTTGTAGCAGGGTGACAAGTTAATGCCATAGAAAAAGAAAATGATATTCAGGATCAAGATGATCTACTCACTGATAAGGAAGAGTTGCAGTCGAGAAGACTTCATAAGGAGAACCATCCATTGGAGCAGCTAGAGAGGGTGATGGAGGAGATAAGAAAGATGATTTTAAGGTCAGAAGAAGAAGTCAGCAAAGGGAATCTTGGCAGAGGAGATCCTTCCACAACAATAGGGAATAAGGAGAATAAGAAGCAACAATAGCAGCATAGCTGGAGAGGAGCAAGAGGACAAATCCAAGGGAGAGTTTGGGATCTAGGAGGATTTCAACACTGGAGAAGAGGAGCTCATGAGAGGGAACTCATGATTTTCCCAGCAGTGGAGTATGATGCAGGAGAATCGCTCCACCTCAGCAACACGCCAACATTCCAGCACATCAACGTGCATTTAGGAGAAGGAGAGGCATTGACCCTCCCATTTTTAATTTCGAAATATGATCCAATACGAATTTTGTGTTGAAAGGCTATAAGAACCAAGCCATGCCATTGTACAATTAGTGGAAAGAGTCACCTTAAATGGTTTATTTTAAGTAGTTCTAGATCGTAGTTAGGTCTTGATCATAATTTATGTAATAAATCCGTAGGAGTATGGTGTCTTAACCGAGACAGTGATGGCACTAAGGCGATGGAGAGGATAAGATCATAGAGCCCTCGTTTTGTAAAAGAGAAGGAGAGAGAATAGAGAGAGAGATCTTAGTAGAGAGGTATTATAAGAAGAATAACAAAGGATAGAGTTAGGTTGGGAGAGATCTTGAGGGAAATGGGACTTTGTTGCAGTCTAGTTTTTGTAAAGATTTGTATAGACACATAGAGATAATAGAAAAGCATTTTTTCTTACATATTGTGACTTTATGTATTTGTGGTTATTGTTATTCTTTTACATGTCATTCACGTTTTGAATGGATGAACTCGTGAAGTATTGTATGATTTTCAATTTTTTTTCTTCTTTGAGTTTTCAAGTGCAATGAGTGCACATAGTCCGCAAGGAGTGCATTGAAAGAGGTGAGTTAAACTAAGAAAAGCTCAAGAGAGATAGCGTTGAATCTTCATCAGTAGAAGTGCAAGGAGTGCACAAGAAAAAAAATGTGTTGAGTTCGTAAAGGGATGAAGTTACTAAACACTTTGTAAGAAGAAGCTCTGTAAGGTGTGCATTGAGCAAGGAGAACACCAGGGCGAGAAGAATATATTTTCAAGAAATCATTCGAATCTGAGTTTGATAAAATCCCAAAAACACAAAGAGTGCGTGGGATATCCAAATTTTCAAGGAGATCAGACTCGAAAGGGATAACACAAGGAGTCTGTGAGTGGCAGAATTATTTTAATTCCTAAGGCTCAAAATAATAATAATATAAACACACATAATAATAATATGATAACATAATAATAATATGCATTAATTCTACTTATTTATCATGGATTTATTTTACTAAGTTATATGAAAACAGATAACAACCGTACTTTGACTTCATAAAAATAATAAATAAAAATAATTATATCTATAATTATTACTAGTTCTATATATATTTGGTTTCAGTTTCTTTGGGCCATTAACATTATTATCAGCTAATTAATTATTGACTAGTTATTAGTTATATATATTATTGACTAGTTATTAGTTATATATATTTGGTTTCAATTTGTTTGAGCCATTAACATTACTAAAAGGTAAAGATAGAGATTAAATCGTTCACATCTCTTTTGTTTTATTATAAATCAATACTATATAATATTTTTATATTATAAATAATATATTTTAATAATCACTAAATTTTATAATATATTTTTTATGTTATTATAAAATTTTATTAACTTAGGTTAGGTAGATGATGTATTATTAAATTTCATAAAACATTTTTTATTTTATTACAAAATTTTATTAACTTATTTAGGTAGATGATGCATTAATAAGATGATCAACTATATCAATATTTAAAATAGTAAAATGATTTTGAAATCTATATAACTACTAAATTTTATAAAAAAAATAATTCTTTTATTATAGAATTTAATTGACTTATGTTATATTGATGATGCATTAAATGATCAATTATATCAATATTTAAAATAGTAAAATGATTTTGCAACATATATAGATAATTATATGTTTCTTAACACAAATTCTTAACAAAATAAAATGGTAAAATGTTTTTATGATATTATAAAGATTATATCTAAAACATTTATGGTACAATGATCTATCTAAAATAATTGTCATAAATATCTATGAAAACAATTTTAAAAAATTCAATAAATTCAAATTATTTAATTTTGCCAAAACAAACATAACTTTATTCCATATAATATATATGTATACTATATAAAACCACAAACAAAATGAAATAATTAATTATACTATACATGTTATCCTTAGTACATGACTACCTATAGTTGATTGTCCTCCTTGGCGACAAGGCTATTATAACTGTTTCATTCCAATTTATGTTAATACATAAATAATAAAATAAATAATAAAATGAATACACAAATTGTGCTCATTGAGGACAAGATTATTATAACTGTTTCATTCCAGTTTATACTAGTACACAAATAATGAAATGAAGAAAGAAACTTAGCCGACTTATACCATTTTTTTTTCAGAGTGACGTTCACTGGTCCGGGAGCAAAGGATCAATTCAATGCTATATTCACGTTTATTGGGCTCTCTGCTCGGTTCTTTGATTAGAGACAGGGACTAGCTGCTATGCAGCTATTCTCCTTGTCGATCATTTACACCATTTTCCCAAGGTTTCAATTTTATACTGCATCAATCAGTATTTTTTTGGATGTTTGTTATGAGATATATTTTAATTTATCTTCACAAGCCGTTAACATAAATTAGATTATATGCATGGAGAGTTTTGAGTTGGGCATCAAATGATTTAACATAAATTAGATTATATGTATGGAGAGTTTTGAGTTCGGCATCAAATGATTTTACTTTTGACATATTGCAAGAGAGAAATTAACATGAATTCAATTATATGTATGGATAGTTTTTGGTTGAGCATAAAATGATTCTATGGTTGACATCATCATTGGTTTGTGTGGTTTTATATTGTTCACATCATTATTGCTTTATGCGATTTTACGAAAATGTCTTCATCTTAGTGATCCCTCCAATATTAAAGCGCTTATGGGTATGATAATGTTTTCCATTACTTACCTTCAACTTATTAATACTTGTTTTCTGCATATTAAGAATTATACGTTTGGATTTGGATAAACGCGAAATCATGTCCTTCCATATTGGCACATAGAAGCATTAACGATTCAGCCACCTTTTTGTCTATTTCAATCACTTTCCTGCGTTCGAGGAATAGATAAGGGTAATCTTAATAAGTCGTGTAAAATCTTGTACATGGTAAGACAACAACACCTCGATGCATATTCAATATTGATACCCTTGGATGCCCATTCACATGGTTTAGATGCATCAATTTTTATAAGAATGAGAATCGATTTTTATAAGAATGAGATGGAAGGCAAAGGGTTTCCTCCTTTTCCAATCAACTTGATTTTTTGAATTATCGACTTTTTTTTTTTTTAATATGAAATATATCCTCATCATGCCTTACATTTATATAATAAAAGAGATGTATCTCTATTTTATGTAGAAATGTTTTATAACATGAAAGTTCATGACTAAAATGATAATGTGTTGAAAACATGTCAACAAATTTTTCATGCTGTCAAATGCACCTGCATGTACCTATGTTAGGAATGTGCATGCATGCAATCTATTTATGAATTGTTCATGTAACTATGTGATCTATTCATGATCAGTTTGTGTAACTGAGTGATAGATGTTATATATACGAGCCTACCCATAGAGGTGAGAGAGAAACTTGTGTAGAGAGTAGAGTGGATGAGGAGAGGATGATTGTATGCCTGAGATTGGCTATTGTAATTCTCCCTTGAATAATAAGAATACCAAATATCATTTCCTATGGTTTTTTCATGCATTTGGTTTCCACATAAATCATTATGTCAGTTGTGTGATTGTCCTTCTTAGTTTTATGCGTGTTTAATCTTTCTTGTTGATGCTCTGTGTGATTGTTCTTCTTAATTTTATGCATGTTTAATCTTGCTTGTTGATGCTTTGTTTTTCTTCCACTGCCCAACAAGTAGTATCAGAAAAGGTTGAGTAGGTGCCACAAGTGATCCAAGACGAATTATGTATAGGTCTCTTGTGAGTGCGAGAAAGTGTAATTGAATGAGTTTAAGATCATCAACGCTCCCTATACACTGTTAGAAGCGCACGCACACTATCACACTTAAAAAATAAGAATTTTTCCTAGATCAGCGCGTCCGACTCAAGCACCACAAAGTGCTAGAATATCAACGCTCGCCCATACACATTCAAGGAGTGCTATCTCCCAAAACGACGCTACCTCAAAGGCTTCCAAGGAGCGTCAATCTTAAAAATTTGCATGGTTTGAGAAGTTAAGGTATGAAGTATTGTTTAAAAGGCGAATACTTTATGAGTGGATGATGTTTCATTAAGTGGAGGTGAGTTTTAATAAAGGTGTGATATAATATAAAAAGGTGAAGTGGATCTTCTTTTAGAATATAAAAAGGTGAGGTGGATCTTTTGGTGAAAGGTGGAAATTTTATGTTTTGGAAAAAGGGGTTTTTCAATATATAGTTTTTAAACCTTTTTCGAATTTTAACCTTGTTTTTTTGTAAGAGTCTTGTTTATTAGAAGTTCTGAATTTTTTTTGGGCGGTGTGTGGTTATGGAGAAAGTGTAGAGCTCTAAGTTTGAGGTGGAGTAATTTATCGGTAAGAATAGCTTTGCACTATGAAAGATCAAGATGCGAGATCTTCTTGTGAAACAAGGATTGCAAAAGGAATTGACTTGAAAGACAAAGAAACCGACAAGCATGATAGAAGAGGACTGGGAAGATATGGATGCAGGAGTCCTCAGTACCATTTGTTTGTGTCTGACAGATGAAGTGTTGCTTAAAATCGTTGAAGAGGTGACAAAAGCAGGTTTGTGGACCAAACTGGAGAGTCTGTACATGACAAAGAACTCGACGAACAAAATCTTCTTGAAGAGACAGTTGTATAGCTTGTTCATGAAATAAGGTACGAAAATTGCTGATCACTTGAATGTTTTCAACACTCTGCTTTGTTAATTATCTAGTATAGACATAACGTATGAAGATGAGGACAAGACAATTACGCTATTGTGATTGTTTCTTGAGTCTTGGGATCATCTCGTCACAACTATGTGGTTTAGCACAACAGATGCCATTTATTATGACATTTTTGTGGGAGCTTTGTTTTCTGAGGAGATGAAGAAAATATCCAGTAAAGAAACCTCAACAATAGAAGCAATGGTGGTCATAGGTTGATCTATAGAAAGAGGAAAAATATGAGGGTTACATCAAGGTCTAAGTCAAAAGGAAAGAAGAGCAAGCATAAATGTTGGTTATGTGACAACTTTTGGCATCTTAAGAAGGATTGTTGGAAAAGACAGAATGCTTCCAAAGAGGAATCTACAAAAGAAGCAAATGAAACTAATTTAGCATAAACAAGTTCAAGTTCCAATTCAGGTATGGTTGGTAAGGTATTTTCTACTTGTGATGTTTCACATCAACATCAAGATTGGTTGTTATATTCTGGTGTGTCCAATCACATGTGTCTTCATAGAAATTGGTTCTCAACTTACCAATCTATTGATGATGGTGTTGTTTGTATGGGAAATAATTTTTCTTGTAAAATTGTTGGAGTTGGTAGCGTGTGGATTAAAATTAATGATGGTTCGGTAAGAACATTAATAGATGTAAGGAATGTACCCAAAATTAGAAATAACTTTAAATATTTGGGAGTTATAGATTCTGCTAATTACAAGTGTACAACTCAAGGTGGAGTAATGAAGGTACCCAATGACATCTTAGTAATCATGAAGGAAAAGAGGATCGGGAACATTTATCAACTTGAAGGAAGGACAAAAGTAAATCAAGCAATGGTAACATCTGAAGATGCAAGTGACTATGCTTGTTTATAGCATAATGTTTGGGTCATATGAACGAAAAAGGGCTTAAGGTACTGGTTGATCGTAAGTCACTTCCAAGTTTGAAATTTTCAAATTTGAATTTCTGCAAGTATTGTGTTTTTGGAAAACAATGTAGACAAAACTTTAAGATAGGAAGGTATATAAGCAAAGGATCCTTGATTACATTCATTCAGATGTTTTAGGAACATGCCCTACAGTTTATTTTGGAGGATCGTCATATTTTGTGACATTTATAGATGATTACTCTAGAAAGGTTTGGATCTATTTACTTAAAAGAAAAGCTTATGTATTTAATACTTTTAAGCAATTCAGAGCTTTGGTTGAAAAGAGAAGTGATAGGTCAATCAAGTGTTTAAGGACATATAATGAAGGTGAGTTCACATATGTGGAATTTTAAAACTATTGCAAGGATGATGGGATCGAAAGACATAAGACCACGATTTATACTCATCAGTAGATTGTTGTTGCTGAATGCATGAATATGACTCTTCTAGAGAGAGAAAGGAGCATGCTCAGTAATGCCAAGATGCAATAGGATTTGTGGGTAGAAGAATTTCTTTCGTCCCGCTATCCGATAAATCTGTCAGCATCAACTGGAATAAATTGTAAGATTCCATAAGAGGTATGGATAGGTCATTCATATGATTTTTCAAATCTAAGAATAGTTGGTTGTGATGCTTATGCCCTTATTTCTAAAGATCAACATTCTAAGTTAGATCATAGATCAAAGAAATGTGTATTTGTTCATTATGGTGATGGAGTTCAGGGGTATATATTATGGGATCCTACTGCCCGCAAAGTCACCGTACACAGAGATGTAGTATTTGATGAATCCTCACTCTTAAAATCATAATTGGTAGATGTTGAAGCAAGACAAGAACACGTACCGCAAGTTCAACAAATTCACTTGGAAAATCAGTCATCTTTAGAAAGGGAGGAGCATGAAGAAGTTCCAAAAGAATAAGATGAACATGTAGAAAATATCCAAGAAACTGAGGATATGCCTCAACCATCTCTAAGGAGATATTTATGAGTCACAAATCCTCCTACAAGGTATGCTGATTATGTTTCATCTGTGGCTTTGGTTTCTATTGATGGAGAACCTGGTTTTTTTCAGGAAGCAATTAAGGTATCTGAAAGTGCTAAATGTATGAAATCTATGAAAGAAGAAATGGATTTCTTAGAGAGGAATAAAACATGGGACCTGGTAGAACTTCCAAAGGAGAGGAATGTTTTTGGCCGCAAGTGGGTCTACAAACTAAAAAATGGTGTTGATGATAAATTCTAAAGGTATAAAGAAAGAATGGTAGAAAAAGGGTATTCTCAAAAGGAAGGTATATATTTTCATGAGATCTTTTCACCAATTGTGAAGATTCTTTTAGTTCATGTTGTGGTAACACTAGTTCCTTAAAAAAATGCTTCTACATGGATAATTAGATGAGGACATATATATGGAACAACCAGAAGGGTTTTTTTAGGATCACAATAAGAGGTTTGTTTGCAAACTCAAGAAGTCATTGTATAGCCTGAGACAGTCTCCCAGGAAATGGTATAATAAGTTTGATTCCTTCATGGTGAGCCTAAATTTTACAAGAAGTGAATATGATCATTGTGTTTACTTTAAAAAGTTGGAAAATGACATGTTCATTATTTTGGTGTTATATGTTGACGACATGCTTGTGGAAATCAAATGCATGGTCAAAATAAGCAGGTTAAAGGCTCAATTGGCTAGGGCATTTGATATGAAGGATCTAGGAGCAGCAAAACAAATCTTAGGCATGGAGATACACAAAGACACGAAAAATGGTAAGTTGTGATTATCACAACAAAACTATGTGTAGAAAATACTTATGAGATTCGGTATGAATAATGTTAAACCCATACATATCGCTTTTGCTTCCCATTTGAAGATTTCTTCAAGTTTATGTCTTAATAATGATGAAGAAAATGATTATATGTCTTGTGTACCATATGCTAATGCAGCAGGAAGTTTTATGTATGTGATGGTGAGTACTAGACCAGATATTTCACATGTAGTTGGTGTTGTCAGTCGATACATAGCAAATCCATGAAAAGATCATTGGGAAGCACTGAAATGGGTCCTTCGATATCTTAGAGGCACAAGAAGTTATTCTATCACCTATGATGGTTCCAGAGATTGAGTTTGTGGTTATGTAGATTCTGATTTTCCAGGTGACTTGGAAAAAATGAGATCCACTTCAGGATATGTCTTTACTTTTGCAGGAGGACATGTTAGTTGGATGTCAAAGCTTGAAAACGTAGTCTCTTTATCCACTACTAAGGAAAAGTATATGGTTGTTTCACATGCATGCAAGGAGGAAATTTGGTTATAGGGTTTGCTGGTTGAGTTTGGAAGGATGCACAACAAAGTGAACATATTTTGTGATAGTCAAAGTGCTATTCTTTTGGCTAGAAATCCATCTTATCATAGTGATAAAAAACATATTTATGTTAAGTACCATTTTGTAATACAAGTTGTTGATGAAGTGGAATGGCTCTAGAAAAGGTCCATACAAAATTGAATTCCGCAGACATGTTTATGATGCCAATTTTGTTAGAGAAGCTATGATGGTGTTTGGATTCTCTTGGCTTGTAGTAAAGGTGATGAACTAATTAAGTGCAAGATATATTAGGTAAATTGTTTTCAAGGTTGATATTGTTGGAAACATGCCAACAAATTTCCCATCCACATGCATGCAACTAGCTTAGGAATGCTCATGCATGCAATCTATTTATGAATTGTTCGTGTAACTATGCGATCTATTCATGATCAATTTGTGTAACTGAGTGATAGATGTTATATATACGGGCATACCCATAGAGGTTAGAGAGAAAGGTGTGTAGAGAGTAGAGTGTGTGAGGAGAGGATGATTGTATGCTTGATATTGACTATTGTAATTCTCCCTTCAATAATAAGAATACCAAATATCATTGCCTGTGGTTTGCCACATTGGGTTTCCACATAAATCACTATGTCAATTGTGTGATTATTGTTCTTGATTTTATACTTGTTTAATCTTGCTTGTTGATGCTAGTTTTGCTTCCACTGCCCAACAATAATGATGGCTAGGAATGAATCATCTCTCACATGAATGTCCATGACTAACATGATAATGATGGTGAACAATGAATCATCCCTCATATTTTATGTTTTAGTTATTCTTAACTAACATTGTTTAATGATTTAAATTTTTTAATACTTTACCATTATCAACAATTCATATTTTTATGAAATGTTTAGTAATTAATGTTATAAATGAGTTAATATTTTTATGGAATGTTAACTAATTAATTTTATAAGTGAGTTGCAATTTTTATTAGTTTTGATTTCATTTTAAATTAATATAAAAATATTTCACTTAAAATGAATATTCAAATATTTAGTATATCTATATTATTTTTAAATGATATATGTAAAACTTTGAATGTCGAAATTTCATATCTCTTGTAATGAGGTGTAAAAAGTATTTCTAAACCTAATAACATCAATCCTTATTTTTAAATTAAAAATAACAAAGATAATAAAAATTAACAATTATGATAATCAATTTTAAATTAAATATATAATGAATATTAAAAATGTTAATATAAAATTAAAATTAAATGTTAATAAGATAAATTTAAATTTAAATTTAAATTAAATATGCTACTTCATTCTAGTTTATATATATATATATATATTTAATTACTAAATGTATGTGATAAAGATTTACTTGAAGTAAACAACATCTTTTTGACCAATCGAGGGAGTAAAACCGATAATACCAACTGAAACGACGGGTCCAAGACAAACCAGATCGCTCACTGCATCTCTCGAATGAGATCATGGATTTACAAATATAATCGTGCCAAACTGCATATGAAGGAATTAGCATGGATTTTAGTTGTTCTCGCCTGAATCCATAGAAGCCTATCTTCATTACAGAATTGGCTCATCATGTCGATTTAAAGCCAAAGTGCATGCAGCTGAGAAGGGCATCGAGGAGGTTTAACTGAAATACTGGAGGATGAGCATTAGCAATGTCAAGATGGCAGTCCACAGAACTAGCACGTTGATGCTTAGAAATTGGCCGGCTTCGGTCAGCAGCGGACATGGTTCTCCATTAAATCCATGAACAACCACTATGGGCTGGCCCAAATCGCCGTGAATTCAACCCGTAGACTCGTTCAGAGCGAAATAAAAGTATGAAAGTGAAATAAGTATGAAATAATCCCATTGACTGTCTAAATTCGCAGATAATATATGAAATCTTTACATGGAAACTATCCAATTGACAGTCTAATTAAATAAGTGGATCGGATGTCATTTTGGATGTCATTGCACTATAAAACTTTTACAAATATGGAATTATCCAATCGACCGTCTATTTAAATACGTGGATTGGATGCGATTGCAATATATAATTATTGTCTCTTGCACCCAAATGTGCTTTCCATTTGCACTGGAAATCAGCCCTTCCCGAAAAAATATATTGTAAATCAGCAGCTTAGCACATGTTCAAACTTCCTAGAAGGAGATGTCTAACAACGCATCATTTCCATTACTCTAGATCCTGTTAAATGAATAAGTATTTTGAGAAGCTCTATTCAATAATAAAAACTATCTTATACATAAAACCGATGGTTCTCGAAGTGTCTATTGCTTCCCCTCCAAATCAATTCGTAATATAAGAGAAGTTTTTCCTTCAATCATAGATTAGGAACAGATATAGAGACTGACACCAATCATTATAGAAGCAAATACAGAATGCTAACCCTCCTCCTTTCTGAAGCATGCACTCTTCCTTTCCGAAGGATGCAGGGGAGTGCTTCACAAAACAATAAACAGTTACTACAAGATTATATAAGGAAACACAGAATGCTAACCCTTCTCCTTTCCGGGAACGTTCGTTCATTTTTCCTGGTCAAGTAAACCTGCAAATTAGTACAGCAAAAGAGAAATTGAAATGCCCTCATCAAAATCCGTAAATTCTATTCCAGTTTCTCTAAACGGTGTACATGTATAGTAGCATAGTCCAGATGTCAGGGAAGCAATCCTTTGACCAGGCCAGTACAAATGCAGACTTCAACTGCTTCTAATCAATTTCAATTGGATTATGAATAGAAATAAGAAATGAAAAAAGAGGCAAACCTGGCAGTTCATACGTTTTTCCTTAAATATGATAAAACGGAATAAATTTTGTAGAAATATGTTGAATGTCAAATAAATAATTCGATTGAATTTCATAGAAGAAGGTTGAATATCGAATTTTGAAACATGTAGAATATACTTATGAGAAATATACTTTGATATGTTTGAATAATACGTATCCAAAACACTAAACAAATATACTTAACCATCAAAACTTTGTATGAATTCTTAAATCAATGTTTCGTAAAGAAACAAAGCCCTCATCTAAAGCCGTATCCCCGGACTTGAGTTGTTGAGCACCACAGAAGTGTGCCCAGAACTAAATGAGCAAAGAGCGGTCATGAGCTACGATCTGCGTAGTACTTTAGCTGCACGCAGCTTGGCACGGTGCAATTGCATTTATACTCGAAATAATGTACATAAATATTCATCGGATCGTGCCAAACTGCGGCATCTGAAGGAATTCGCATGGTTTTTCCTCGACT
>JASDQU010205587.1:51652-65986 GCA_032191745.1 Picea mariana
AATCAGATTGGCTCCAGGTGGATCAATTTAGCACAAGTGGTGATAAAATGGGAAAGTGTGCTTTTATATATTCATCACTTCAACACGTAGGATTAGTCACATACCTCATATCTTACTGCACATACCAGTCTGTTGGAGTAATCATGCTATTCAACCGCCATTTGAGTTTCATGGAATAGATGACATGATGAAGGATAGTGTGATAAATGACGATATGAAAACTGGAGCAGAGATGGAGTCCTTTCTAGAGATAATCAGTTGGAAATCGCCGGATGTGAAGTCAAGTAATGATGAAACATCACTTTTGGACAGAGAAGGCGGAAAAATATAGCTGCAGTATTAACAAATCAGCGGTGCTGGATCATGTAAAGAGTGTAGAGTTGGAGTAGCACTATTTGGTAGAAATGTGAAAAAGAAAGAGTGGAGTGGAAAGAAAGAATAACAACAATCAGTGTATCAGCAGGTACTTTGGCCAAAATGGCGGAGGTAGGTGTAACAAAAAATGAGATGGTCGGAAAAGAAAATAGTGTAACCATGTGAAAAGAGACCATTGTGTAATAGTAGGGAAATTGACCAACTTATAGGAAATGGGTGTAACAGTAGGAAAAATAGCCAATTTATCGAAAATGGGTGTAGCATCAAGAAAATCGACCAATTTATCGGAAATGGTGTAACAGTAGGAAAATCGACCAATTTATCAGAAAAGGGTGTAACAGCAAGAAAATCGACCAATTTGTCTGAAATGGGTGTAACAGCATGGAAATCGACCAATCTGTCAGAAAAGGGTGTAACAACAAGAAAATCAGACAATTTGTCTGAAATAGGTGTAACAACATGGAAATCGACCAATTTGTTGGAAAAGGGTGTAACAATAGGAAAATTAGTCGAACGCTGCATCACTTTGTTTTTAGGAAGTTTTTCAACTTCCATCAACTAATCGTTTGACGCTTTTTCTGTATTCATCCTTGTTGTTCATCAATTCATCTGCACACACATAACTACTTGATACCCTTCAAGGTTGAATTTAGTAGCATAGTAAAAAAAATCAAACAAAAACAAAGAAATTTAAATTTTGATGAGCTTATTTATATACAAGGTCTGAGCAAAATAAGTCCTAAGGTTCAGAAGGGGAAAGAACAAGCTCCGTTCCTTTTAAGAATTGATAACCTGTATCGGCTGAACATCTAGATTTGAATTCTGCCTTGGACAGTGGACACTGATACAGACGCAGGCGATGACCATTTCCATGTAATTGTGTATCAGATCCATCAATAATGTTCAACCTGATTATCCCATTGGGAAAAACAGTGTCTACTTGATAAGTTCCTAGCCATCGTGTATGTAGCTTACTCTGAAATTCTTTAAAGCACGAATCATATAACAGAGCCCAATCTCCTTTCTAGAATAATTTCTTCTTGATGACTTGGTCATGCCATTTTGTTCTCTGTTGTTGAATCACTGAGGTTTGATGAATAACGTCCAAAAGTTTTTCATCAAGCTCATTGAGATGTTGCAGTCTAGCCTTCTGTACCATAGTCAAGTCAAGGTTGACTACTGATG
Source organism: Picea mariana (assembly GCA_032191745.1). Classification (NCBI taxonomy): domain Eukaryota; kingdom Viridiplantae; phylum Streptophyta; class Pinopsida; order Pinales; family Pinaceae; genus Picea; species Picea mariana. Next base: position 53,213 of record JASDQU010205587.1, read on the forward strand.
CAGTTCTTAAGGTTTTGATTTCAAATTCAATGGGAAAAACAGGGCTTTTTCCATATACCATCTTGTAAGGAGAAAAACCAGTTGTGTTTCTCCAAGTAGTTCGGTAAGCCCATAGAGCTTCATGCAATCTTTTTGTCCAATCTCGACAATGTTCTCTCACTGTTTTAGTAAGAATGACTTTGATAACTTTGTTGGTACTTTCCACCTGGCCCTTGCCTTGTGGATGGTATGGAGAACCTATTCTATGTAAAACATGATATTTACTGAGTAGGGATTCAAGTTTATGTGATGTGAAAGGGGGTCCTCCATTAGTTATTAATTCTCTGGAAACTCCAAACCTAAAAAAGATACCTTGAAACAAAAATGCTAAGATAGATTCTTCTGAGGCCCTAACGAGTTCTTTCACCTTGACCCACTTGGTCATGTAATCTGTACAGACCAATATATATACTTTTTTATTAAAAGGTGGGTTAATGGGCCCTATGAAGTCCATGGCCCATATCTCAAAAGGCTCTAACACTACCTGAGGCTGGAGAGGCATCTCATCCCTATGATTTGTCTGGCCCATTCATTGACAACTGTCACAAGTTTGAATGTATTTCTTGGCATCTTGAAATATGGTGGGCCAAAAATAGCCCATCCTTAAAATTTTATGCCTGATCTTTTTATCAGAAAAATGACCCCCACAAGGGCCATCATGGCAAGCCTTTAGTAGATCATACACTTCATCATCCCTTACACATCTCCATATTTCCTGATCCAGGCTTGTGTAGAAAAGGTATCGTCCTATCCAACTATACCGAAAACTCTTCTGAATAATATTCCTTCTTTCGTGAGGAGATAAATGGGGAGTTACCTTCCCTACAACCAAATATTTAGAAATGTCTGCATACCAAGGTGAGTGAGAAGATACTGCAAACAAATTTTCATCTGGAAATGAATCATCAACATATAAATTATCATCATTTATATGTAATCTTGAGAGAAAATCAGCAACCACATTTTCTTTTCCTAGTCTATCTACTATAGTGATGTCAAATTCTTGTAGTAGTAACAACCATCTTGTTCATCAGGCATTATTAATAGGTTTATTCATCAGATATTTAATTGTTGTATGATCAATATGAATAAAAGTAGGATATCCAATGACATAATGCCTAAATTTATTGATTGCATAAACTACTTCTAAGAATTCTCTTTCAGTAACTGTATAATTTAACTCAGTAGGAGCCATGTTATTGCTGATATAGTAGATAGCATAGGGCTCTTTGTCTTCCTGTTTCCCTAATACTACACCAATTGCAGTATCTGAGGCATCTGAAGAAATGTGAAATGGAAGAGCCCAATTGGGCCCGCTCAAAATGGGAGTCGTGGATAATTTATGTTTTAGATCTGTAAAAGACAATTCACACTTGTCAGTCCAACGAAAGTCAACATCTTTTGTTAATAGGAAAAACAAGGGGGAAGCCAATTTGGAATTTTTTTTAATGAATCTCGTGTAATGGCTAGCATGCCCTAAAAAACTTCTTACCTCTTTCTGAGTTGACGAAGTTGAAATGTCCAAAATTGCCTAGATTTTGGATGGGTCTACCTGAATTCCGGCAAAAGAAATGAAGTGTCCCAGCACTACACCCCCGCTTATCATCATATGGAACTTTTTTGTACTTAAAGAAAGAGGATATTGTATACATATTTTGAGAACTTTTTCCAAATTAGCCAAGGATTCATCGAAATCAATGCCATAAGGTGTAAAGTCATCCATGATATCTCCATACAATCATTCACCATATCAGAAAAAATATCAATTACAGCTCTTTGGAAAATGGTTGGTGCATTACACAAGCCAAATGGGAGAGCATTGTAAGAAAATGTACCCCAAGGGCTGGTAAAAGTGGTCTTATCTTGGTCCTGTTGAGCAATTTTTATCTGGTTATAGCCACTAAATCCATTTAATAAAGAGAAAAACTTTTTCCCAGCTAGGTTGTCTAGAACTTGATCAATAAATGGGAGAGGGAAATGATCTTTTTGCGTGGCCTTATTCAGGGCTCTATAGTCTACACACACTCTCCATTTTCCATTCTTTTTAGTAACAATAACCAATGGTGAGACCCACTCGTTGTCTGATATACGGTAAATGAAATCAACATTGAGAAGTTTCTCGAGTTCCTCTTTAACAATTTCTTTAAGGTTTGGATTCATCCTCCTTTGGGGTTGGAAAATGGGTTGAAATTATTCTTTAATGTATATATGGTGGGTACATAGTTCAGAGGAAATGCCTTTCATATCCATGTAATCCCAAGAAAATGCTTCTTTATGTTCCACCGGTAATTTCATCAATCGACGAGTTTCAGTAGTGGATAGATCAGGATTGATGTTCAAGGTTTTTCAAGGTTCAATTTCTATAGTGATGCTCTTAGAAATGACTTTAGGAAACAATTCAGTTGTTTCATCATCTGTTGTTACAACATTTGTTGTTACAATGGTTGTTGTTATAGCTGAATCATTTTGATTTTCAGTGGTTTCTGAAAACATTTATGAGCTCATGTCTTCCTAGGCGATGGGGTCGAAGACTCTAATCAATCGGTGGTGCGTGTTCCATGTAACAATAGAGGAGTCACAGATAAAGTAGTTGATTAATTCATCCTCTATCTCATCTTTGAAACTCAATGATTTTCCTATGGTTAGCACAGGCAGAGCACTTTCATCCTCAATGTCTATCCATAAAGAATGTTCAAGTTCTGCACTAGGTGTAGCATGAGGATACAGGGTCAGATTCTTTGTTTCATAACCATCATAGATGGTCATGGAACCTGATCTACAACCAATGAAAGCATCATTTGTATCTAACCATGGTCTTCCCAGAATTAGAGGGTGCCTCCCTAGATGGGTTTTTGGTTGCAAAATGACAAAATAAGCAGGATACTCCCATGAATCCATGGAAATGACTAAATCATCTATTACTCCTTCTGGTCTGATGGTAGAACGATCAATTAATTCGAGAACAGAAGGAGTAGGTCAGACTTGTGTTATGAGTTGCAGTAATTGTGTATTTTCTATTGTCATGATGTTAATTGCCTCCCCTAAGTCGATTAGCACATGGGGGATAGATTTATGTTCAATTTTGACAGTAACTGTAGGGTTTCCTGGGTCTCCATATTTAATAGGTGGGGTTTTGCCTAACATCAGTTCAGACAAATCCCCCACTACATGCATTGTGAGGGGATCCCCGGGTTATCGTCCAGGTATTTTTATATAGAGATATCTTACAGTCTTGGCATAAATAGGGACATCTCTTATCACTTGCAATAGTGGAATATTAACATGCATATTTCTCAATTCTCCTAACAGATTGAAAGATGGTAATTCCATAGGTTTGGTAATTGTCAGTCTCTCAGGGAATGGTGGGTCTGCTGACTCTATAATAGGTTTTTCAATTTCTTTTGTATCATTAGATGGTCTTTCCCGTGATTCCTTATCTGATTCAGAAGATGGAGCATCTTCAATTATTGGCTCGACTATTCTCCCTGATCTTAATTTGATTTCATCACAAGGCATAGGAGTAATAAACAAGGATTGCACATTGTGTATATATATGTTCTGAACGAACTTATTATTTGGGTTTGGGTTAGGTTGCACAGGCATATGAGGTCATAAAGGAGGATTTTTCAGTGGGGCATTAGGGGGTAATTGCAGTTGTTGTTGTTGGTACTGGGGTTGGAATTGTTGTTGATAGGGGTTCGGTTGGCGATGGTTTTGATAACTGAGTTGTTGTTGAGGGTCTCTCTAATATGGGTTCCATTTTCCATGATGATTCTGTTGATGGGGCATAGGTAACCATGCATTGGGATCTTGATAATGGGTTGACATATGATGTGGAGGGGGAGCATTCGTCTGGCCATATAGTGCTTGATTGTTCGAATAAATAAGTGTTGCAGGAGAGAATTGCAAGTTCATACCTTGAACTCTTGGCTGCCATTGTATCCATTGTGTAATTAGATAGGAAGCCTCTGCTTCCTCATTAGTTTCCTTCATTGATGATTTTACTCCTGGTAGAGAGGGAAATTGGTCAGTAGCATGATATAATTCACAAATAAGACATCACTGGACATTGTTCAATAGGCACTCCCTTGGTGGATGTTTCTTTCTGCATTTCAGATAGAAAATGCACAATGCTTTCTCTGATTCTTCTTGTTTCTGCTTGATTTGCAAGGTGTCAATTTCTGAAGAAAAAGAGTTAATCATCTTTGTTTTAAAATTTTCTAATAGATTACCTATTTCTGCTTTTGTTGCTCCTCCATTGGCTGATTTATGTACCCTTGAAAAATTGGTATCCTTGGTAGCTGACCTATTCTTTGTAGAACCTCGAGAACATATTTTTCATAGGTCTACAATGTCCTCATAGGATTCCTTAGATATATCTCCTTTGCCAAGAATATTCAGTATATCTAAACAATCTTCTCTAACTCCTTTTAGCAAAATAGTTTTCAAAATGTCTTTACTCACATCCGAATTTCCAGACCTTTGTAGATTATACTGGAGTCGTTCCACAAAATCTTCAAGGGTCTCATCCTCCTTCTAATACATCTTGAACAATTCCTCCCTTCGTTCTCTTGTTCAGCACTAGCCTTGGTACTTGTTCAAGAAAATCTACCTCATATGTACCCATGTTGAAATGTTCTCTCCTCCTAGGCTCATAAACCATCTTAACGCATTACCCTTCAATGTAGCTGGAAATAGTTTAAGCTTTTGTGCAGTGGTAGTGTATTCATAGCTTCTATACAAAATGTCAAATTCAAATAGAAACTCATTCAGATCCTCAGTAGACAATCCATGAAAATTTGGCAGAGCTAAGAGAGGTATGTTTTTCATAGGAGCCATCCCTTGTGTGGGAACATAAGAAATAGGAAAAACCAGGGTAGAGATAGTATTTTCATTATTTACCTGATCTTCATTGTTTTGTGGGTTCTCTTGGTAGAACTCTTCTTCATTATCCCCTTGATTTTCCATATGTTCTCTTTTTCTCCACTCAATATGAAAAGTGTCCCACTCTTCTTTAGTGACTATCCAACCGTTGATTCGATAAACCACTTCTTCTGTATTTTCCATGTTTCGAACTATACTTCCTTGATCTTCAATGTTCTCCAGTGTTGCTTCTTGACTTGTTGGTTACAAATCTTCAGCTTCAACATTGGCTTCAGCTCCAGCCCTTGATGAAAACAATGTTTCAATAAGGGGTAGTTCTGATGACTAAGGATTACGTCTTCTTGGAGGATTTGTAGGGTGAAAAATAGATCTTGAAGAAAAATCTTCTCTGGCTATTATTTCATCAACAAATGTTTGCCTTCCCAGTGTAGGATTTCTTCCTCCATGTCCTCTGGTACCTGTAGGGTTAGTATTTTGGGGAATACGTCCTCATGTTCCTCGATTCATGGAGAATAATCATTCCTTAAAAAAAAAAACTAATGTGCTTACAAAAAAATATAATTATCTTCCCCGACAATGACGCCAAAATGTTGGGCACATTAATTGTCTAAATGAATAGAAAATTAAGTTGTTCTCTACTAATTGCAGAAAGAAATCTACTTATTGCAAGAAAGTAATTCACACTTTTATTTTTTTTTACTTGAAAACAAGATTTTAATCTAATGCAGAAAAAGGAATAGTAGTTCTCCAGTAGTGTTTAGCAATCGACTTTTAATTCTCATGAGACATATTTATACGCATCTAACAGGAAGGAACTAGATTGTAACAACAACTGTATTCTAGAATTGTTTAACAGATAAATCATTCACATTAAAACAACTATTCTGGAATTAAAAACAGAGGGGAATCTATGAGGAAGGTGGGCCCTTTCCTTCTCACTGAATCCTCTTAAAGAAATAGGCTACAGTCTGCTAAAGAAATTCAATCCACTCTTCTATTGATTTTCCAAAATGTTTGTGTACAATCAGCTTTACTTCAGTTCACTTTCTCACAGTCTAAATCCATCCCTCTGATTACAAAATATCTACTATTTAAAGTCAGAGTCATTTAGTTAAAACAAAATTGGAACAACCTTGAGAATTCTCGATTCTCAAGATGTTCGTATGATATCATTAATACAAGATATAGAACTAATCTTGTAAGTTAAAACATGTAACAGTAGGTGTAGCAGCTTTTAGGATCGGTGGAATTTTTTGCAGCAGTCATATAACAAAAGAATCAGTGGCATTTATTGCAGCAGTCGTGTAACAACAGAATCGGTGGCACCTATTGCAGAAGTCGTGTAACAGATTCCAGGATTGGTGCATAGTTGTAACAGCTTCCAAGATTGGTGCATAGCTATAACAGCTTCCAATATTGGCGCATAGTTGTAACAACAAGGACCAGTCTTTAAGACTTGGTTGTTCTATACATTTTGATCATTAGTTGAATCATTTTATGGGTAATACATGTGAATGTTACCAATCAAACATGTTAAGTAAATGAAAATATAAAATTAAGATAAATGATGCATACCTTGGGAAAAAAAGGTCTTAGCGTGCATTATAGTAGGCATTATATTAGAGATGATAAGGTTGAATAGGCAAAATATGTGATGAAAAAGGGACATTTTGTGTCCTAACACTCCTCTGGAAAAATATGAGACCTTCCACTGATCTCTTTCTATTGCCCACCTGGAAACTTGAAATTCCATTTCTTCCCACCTAGAATTTTATGAGATCTTCACCTGATCTCACCTCCTCCTCATCACTGAGGTGTCTCCCAATTTCTAGTTCACAGATGTGAATCTGTTTCTCCTCTGTGTCACTGAAGTTTTCTAATTCCCTCAACCACCTTCTCAACTCTTGTTTCTTCTTTTTGGCCAACAAATTTTGAACATGCCATTTTTCCTTCCTGTTCAGAGGACATTTGTACCTCCAGTGTACCTTTGCCTCCCATTGCATCCTCAATGCTAGTTGTTCCATCCTTGCTATTATTTCATTGAGCTATGAATCCACCTTTCCATTGAATTTCTTCTTATGGCATTCTCTTCGACCACGTTCATGGCCTTCATTAGCCATTTTCAACTTCTACCTACCCTCCTGGAAAGTCTATGGATTACTCTACATCCAAGAGAATATGCATCTTCTCTCACAACTCACCTGCTATTTAAATTTTTGTTGTTGTGCATGTGCAACAACATCCTCATAGAGAATTAGTACTCTGCCTTCATTCACCTACTATCTACATGAAAACTTTAACCTTTGATATCATCTATTGTTACCAAATTATCTCCTTTTACCATCTCTCTCTTGTGTATTGTTTGCAAACAAAATTATGGCCTCCTCCTCTTTCTATTTCCCCTAAAATCTACAGACGAAAACCAGCTCTGATACCACCTGATGTAGCCCCTCCTGTAAGAACCTAATTTTAAATCAAGCTTAAAAATACTCATAAATTTAAACAGATAAAAATTACTTCTAATTAATTTCTTTCATTCATCATATAAGTAGCATAAATTCATATAAGCAACAAAAATCTAAATAAAAACATGCTAATAATTTTAAATAACCATTACATATTCATGAGAATGTGTACATAAAATTACCTTTGTCTGATGCTAAGTTCTCGACCTCTGAATTTCCTCCTTGCTGCTCTACCCAGCCTATTGCTTTGACCAAACTGTGCCCCAAAACCAAGTTTTCCTCCCTGCCAACTAGGAACAGAGCCTGTGCGGCTCCCTAGATCCAGGATACCGTAAGGAATCCTGGACACAATGCCCAAAAACCCCAACAATTCGGTGCCCCCTACAATGATACTCAAAGACTGCAGAACTTCCCCTATAGAACTCAAACTCTCTCCAGCAAATCCCCCCCAAATCCAAGAGAGCCCTCGCTAAAATCAAGTAGAATGATAATCCCCCTTCTTTCGTAAACCTCCTATGCTCATATCCCTCCTTCACTCCCCTTTCTCCTCATTTATTTCCTTATCTACACATTCATTATCTTATCCACATAGTTAATGCCTTACCTTATTATTTAATGTTTCCTTATCCTTATTTTTAATGCTTCTTATCCCCTAGTATACGTATATCATTTAATTAAACAATTAAATTTATTAACCCTATTAAATTTATTACCCTATTCATTCAATGCGATAGGTAATTAAATATTTAATTAATTAATTAATCAAAGTTATAAAAATTAATTAATTAATTAATATTTAATTAATATTATTATGCCAATCTTTGTTTAGTTAATAACATGTTAGAAAAATTAATTACCTAATAAATTTTTTTACTTAATAATCCCTAAACACATATTCTACTAGGGTTGTTACATACACCCACCCTTCAGGAAACTTCGTGCCGAAGTTAAGGTGTCTTATGGTACAAAGGAAAAGAAACTTGGTTCACACATTCATAACAATTAACCGACATTATTAGTAAGTAAGTAAAAAAAAACTCATACATACTAGCGTATATGTACAAGAAATGCATGTGTAGCTAGTACATACAAGTCTCGTGCATGTACTAATAATCAAAAGTATCATCCTTTGGTAATTTATGTATGCATCCAATCCAGTCAGCAAGACTAGTCTTTTATAAAAGACTACAAACCAATCAATTGTTTGACAAATCCTTTAATTACTATTATCCGGTTCAACAATTTTATTTAGAGAACTGTGGTTTAGTTATGTAATGATGAATATTCATATATACACATTTCCTTTTTTTTTTGAAGGGAAAACATTAAATTCCACCACAAGAAAGATCTCCATACCTTCTCAACTATTATTACTCATCCTTCCTCCCTAACCTACTTCCATCTCCATTCCTATTCTCCCTATGATAGACTATCCTGGAGCATCAACTATATTGACCTAACTCCAAATAGAACTCGTAAGCGGAAGTGTTGAGATCTCGACCAAGCTTCCTTAGCACGCATCTGACAGTCATCATCACACGTCTTGGGAAGCGTGAACTAACACCGTCCTCCCATGACTTCAAGTTTCAGAGGATATACAGTGGGAAATGCCTCCACCCCTCCTAATCATAACTAGGGTCGACACCCTACAAGGGAATATACAGTGGCACCGTGTTGCTGGGGGTTTTGTCATCGTTTATTCGGTTTTGGGCAGTGTCATCACCTGAAATCATGCACTGGTCCACATATCATAGCAATGCATACAAACCAATATAATTTCACATACAATATTCATACCATAATGTTTCTTGACTAGTGGTCATGATATCCACTTTCATCATCTTTATCCCTTGGCTATTTCATAGCCCATAACCTGCAAATTAGTCTGTAACACAAACTCATACATTTCTATGAATTATCATCATGTAATTGCATACTATCATCATTTCTATTTGGTATCCTTGTACCAACAACTTAACATCAAAGTTTTCCAATTAGAAAAAGATCTCATAATATCCCATAATTCAATTTCGACACCCATTCATAAGATTATCATTTACCCAAAATAGATTGCATCATATCCAACATCATTTTAATAGCATTTAAACATTCATTAAATTCACATTCTCACAATATGTCGCATCATATACATCATCGTCAATAACATTTAAACATTCGTAAAATTTACATTCACATAATAGTTCGCATTACATACATCATCATTAATAACATTTAAACATTCATAAAAGTTCGTACATTTCAAAGTTTAAGTGTATCACTTAATAGATTCATTGTGACTAGAAAATAAAGTATATAGGCCTCAGGTAATCCTAGTTGTCTAAGTCAAAAGGTGGTGTTGCATACACCCAAACTTGGAGAGACATATTCTTGAGGTGGTCAAAAGTGAGGGCTAGTCTCATCGTAATGTCTTGGCATCTTCCCAAGTAGCAGATCCTGGACTATACTTGTCCCATTGGACCTTAACTTGGTCTACCAGACGGTTCCTAAGTTGTCGGACTCTACGGTCCAATATGCGTAATGGTTCTACCGTGACGGTTTTCATGTCTGATACCTACAATTCCTTCCAATTTAGTTTATGGGATTCATTAGCAACATAATGACGTAAAACAGATACATGAAATACATTATGAGTTTTATGCAAATGGTGTGGCAGTACGAGACGATAGGCAATGGGTCCAATTTTCTCTTGGATTCTGAACGGTCCTATAAATCAAGGTGACAACTTGTTCCCCTTCCTGAACCGTATGGTACTTTTATTAGGCCTGATACGAATGAAAACTTGGTCTCTCACTTCATAACTTTGGTCGGTCATGCATGCATCCGCGTAACTTTTCTGCCTATCCTGTGCTTCCTTTAGTCTCTGCCTAATCTAAATCACCTATTCTTCCATCTCCTAAATAAATTCTAGCCTAACTATTACTCGGTCTTCTAGTCTATTCCAACTCAATGTTGTTCTACATGGCCTCCCATACAAAGCTTCGTAGGGTGGCATTCCGATGGAGCTATGAAAACTGTTATTGTAGGAAAACTCTACCAAAGGTACGTACTTCTCCCACTGGGTTTGATTATCCATTACATACATCCTAAGCATGTCTTCCATGACTTGATTTACTCTCTCTGTTTCCCCATCTATTTCAGGATGATAATTTGTGCTTAAGTTTAACTGAGTCCCAAACGCTGACTGCAGACTTGTCCAAAACCTAGAAGTGAATCTAGAGTTCCTATCTGAAATGATCTTCTTAGGTATCCCATGCAAATGGATAGCCTCACTTACAAAAACACGTGCCACATCAGTTACATCGTAAGTGTCTCTAACCGAAATAAAATGAGCANCTTGGTTAACTTATCCACTATCACAAGAATGACATTGTGTCTATGGGATGTGAGCGGCAACCCCACAACAAAATCCATAGAGATGACTTCCCACTTGGACATAGGAACATCATGTGGTTGTAGGAGGCCTGCTGGGTGATGGTGGTTGGCTTTCACTTGTTGACACTCTAGGCATTTGGCGACAAAATGGACTACATCGCGCTTCATGCCTACCCAGAAGAAGAGCTTCCTCATATCTGCGTACATCTTCTTCACACCCAGATGCGCACAATAAAGTTCTCTATGGGATTCCTTCAGTATGATGCTTCAAATATCCCCATTCTCAGGGATGTACATCCTTCCTCGATATCTTAACAATCCATATGTTTCCAGACCATATCCTTCATACTTTGGATCTAACTGTCTCTCGCTCTGGAGGTTTGAAGTAACCTTTAAATACCAACTGTCTCGTTGGAGTTGTGTCAACACATGTTCCCTCAAATTGATCTTTAAGCTTACCAAGGAGAAGATACATGGTCTCCTACTCAAGGCATCTGCGACCACATTTTCCTTTCCCTTGATGTACGAAATAAAAAAATCGTACTCACTCATAAACTCACTCCATCGCCTTTGCCTAGCATTCAAATCTTTTTGAGTGAAGAGATGTTTTAAACTTTGATGGTCCGTTTTGAGCTCAAATTTTTGCCCCACAAGATAGTGCCTCCAAATTTTTCAGAGCTAGCATTACAACTGCCAACTCTAAATCATGAGTCGCGTATAACTCTTCGTGCTTCTTCAACTTCCTTGACGCATAGGCTATCACTCCTCCATCCTGCATTAGCACAGCCCCTAACCCTTTCTTCGAGGCATCCGTGAAGACTGTGAAGTCCTTTTCCATATCTGACACTCGTAGAATTGGCGCACTGGTTAGTAACCTCTTAAGCTCAATGAATGCACTATAACATTCTTCTGTCCACTCATACCTAACCCCCTTGCGTTGCAAGGTGGTGATGGGTTTCGCTATTTTTGAGAATCTTTCTACAAATCTCTAGTAATAACTTGCTAGCCCCATGAAGCTTCTCGCCTCATGGGCATTTTTTAGCACTAGCCACTCCATAATGGCCTTTACCTTTTCTGGGTCCACAAAGATTCCTTCATTGAAAATGATATAACCTAAATAGTGAATCTCTTTCTGGAAGAAGGAACACTTCAACAGCTTCCCTTACAATTTGTTCTCTCTAAGGCAGGACAACACTAATCACAAGTGTTCCTCATGTTCTCTTTTGTTCTTGGAATAGATGAGGATGTCTTCTAGAAAGACTTGTACAAATCAATCTAAGTACTTCCTGAATACGTCGTTCATGAGGCTCATGAATACTGCTGGTGCATTGGTCAATCTGAAAGGTATGACGATGAACTCGTAATGTCCAAACCAAGTTTGGAAGGCATCTTTTGGGATATCACCTTCCTTAATCCTTAACTGATGATACCCTGATTGCAAATCGATCTTGAGAATACCGCTACTCCTTTCATCTGATCAAAAAGGTCATCTATTCGCGGCATTGGGTACCTATTTTTCACTGAAGCATGATTCAAGTCCGGGTAATCTATACACAGTCATAAGGATCCATCCTTCTTCTTTACAAAAACTACTAGTGTGCCCCAAGGTGAGACACTGGGCCTTATTAGCCTTAAGTCTAGTAACTCTTTCAACTGCATTTGAAATTCACAAAGTTCTGACGCTTTCATCTGATATGGAGTCTTGGAAATTGGTTCTGCACTAGGTTTTATCTCAATAGTAAAATCAAGCTCCCTCTCAGGAGGTAACCCTAGTAACTCATTCGGAAAAACATCCTTAAATTCTAACAATACTGGGTACTGATCTAATGAGGGCCCCTTCCTTTCATTCATTGCTTCCACTACATAAAGTTGACACCTTTGTCTTAAGCATCACTTAACCTTCATAGTTGATATAAATAATAATGACACTTTTCTCCGTACACCTTGGATCTCTACTGGCCTTCCTTCATTGTCGACACAAAGCACCCTCTTT